>PVIJ01012822.1:0-47893 GCA_004024925.1 Scalopus aquaticus
GAGGATAATGGCACAAAATGGAAGAGAGGAGAATACAGGGGACCATGGAGATGGATCACGGGTGAATTGGTGGTGGGCTGCCCAAGGGGAATACAAAATGTAAAAGACACAAATAACAATATAACAATAAAAAAAAATATTAAAAGTGGGAAAAAAAATAAAATATTTCAAAAAAAAAAAAAAAGAAAATTCAAGGCCCTCATCTTTCTGTCTAAAATCCTTGACTGACTTTCAAAAACTGTTATGAAGTCTAAACTCCTCAGTCTTCATGATTTGTCATTCTCCTGCATTTCAAATCTCATTCCCCACCATCCTCTTCTTCCTAAGTCTATCTCACCACATCAAACTTCTTGTAGCAATCTGAGGGAATTAGTTAGCTCATTGTTGGCTTTCACATGCACTCAGAAAGCCTTTTAACTTTTTATCTATTTAATTCCTACTCATTTTTCAAAATTCAGTTCCAAAGTCACCAAGCTTCCCGGAGCTGGTCCACCGAATTTTGACACCTCTTCTTTAGGTTCTCATGGACTCATTTGCTTTTCCATTTGTGAATTCAATGTATTTTTGAATTAACCTCCTGGCTTTCTTACCCTTGGGAGGCTGGGGTCATGACCGACAAATATTAGGCCCTTGAGAAATATTCCTTGAAAGAATAAATGAATTATTGAAAACCATATTTTCATTTATGGAATAAAAATAATAAGTACCTATTCTAACAATGACGAGAAAACAGTTTCTCTGGGAGGTACACACACAATCCAAATTAGAGAGGAATGAGGAGCTTCTCAGAGGGGCTGGCTCTGAGCTGCGCATTAGCAAGGATGAGAAGAGCTTATCAGATAAGTAAAGAGCAGGAATGTCCTCAAAGGAAAGCCTTAGTTGAGGTGTAGAGGTGAGAAGAGAGAGTTCAAGAAACATAAACAGATCAATGTGGTGACTGGCTTCATGTCTGAAGAAAAGAATGTGAGGTTGGTGGGACAGGAAAGGGAGAAGATGGGGGCCTCTGAGAGGTTTATATCTTATTTTATAGGCAATGGGAAGTATTTAAGAAATTTAAGGAGAAGAGAAATATTGGGGTTACACTTTAGAGAGCTGAAGTGTAGAATACTGATTAAAGGAAAGATAGAGAGGAGAGAGGAACAGTTAGGAGTCCGATGAAGTAATTCAAGCAAATTCAAACGGTGAATTACAATTGACAGGATCTGGGCCTTCCTGGTGGACCTGTGGAGCTGTTGGCAGTGGTGACCCGTGTTCGATGCCTGGCCGGGGAGATTCCCACATGGCGCGGCAGACCTCTCCTGTCTCGCCCGCTGCTCCCCTCAGCAGTGTATTTCCGTGGATCTGCCTGTTCTGCTCCCCACTCTGTCTCTGGTGAACCCTCTTGCCTCACCATACCTCTGGCCTATACCCCAGCTTGTATGCATAAATAAATAAATCTTAAAAAAAAAAGAATTGATAGGATTTGGTAACTGACCGGACATAAGGGGTTGGGCAACCTCAATGCCTCTTGGAATTTGGCTCTGTGTTCTTTTGTGGATGATGATACCAAATTAAAATAAAGTTAAATTAATCTTCATCTATTTTTGAGAATGTACTTATGTATTTTGAACTAATTAAAGAAGTTTTATAACACAAGGAGCATGCTGTTTTGAAAGAGATGATTCTCACACTGGTGTCTATTTGCTATGAAATAGTCATGAAATGATTCTTTTGGATTATACTCTGAATTTTCTGTGCGATCCCAAAGAGTCACTTAAATTTTCTGCTCCTTGGTCTTTAAAATTCTTTCATACAAATAAGAAAAATATATATGCATCCCAGATAATTTAAGGAGGCAATTAAAAAATAAATCTGTGTGAAAATTTCTGCTTCCTAAAAGCAAAATGAAATAATCTCAGTTTCCCCCTCTATTAAAAATATTTAAAAAGAAGGCTTAAATTATTTCAAATGACTCTTCTGTTCAAAAGATCAATAGCACCACAAGTGAGAGCATTTGGTCAGAGCTACATTCTACACAGATCAGTGGTTGATCCTCAACAAGAACCAAAGGATTTATGGTGGAGATAGGTTGTCCTATTTAAGCACTTCCTGCTGAGTGAAGGACTACTTCCTTTTGTTTGTCTTAGTAGTCTTCTGTTCTTCATAGTCCTACTTTTTTAATGAGGTGTTTTCATTTGTTTAGCAAATATTTATTGAGTGCCTACTATGTGCTGAGAAACAAAATTAAATATGACATGCTCTCTTTGGTTGTATTTTTAAATGCAAACCATATTCAAGCCAAAATACACCATCTTACAAAGTAATATTTATCATGTACATGATCCTGCTCTAGGAACCATGCCAGGCTACCCCATTAAACTTGATGGGCCTGAGAATAGTAAAACTATACACTGTATAATGTATTTATGGTATATAGCAAGGCAACAAGGTCCCCTGAGAAGGTAAGGCAGGAAAACTGAAAAATCATCATGAGTGAACTTGGAACTCACAGAACATTTGCCAACTCCCTGACGTCTTTGTGACTCCACTCCTTTACCTATAAAATGGAGATAATAAGGCCTACTTCTAATATTCCTCATAGGATATTATAAGGATTAAATAAGTAAAAGCACATTAAATACTTTGAGCTGTAAGAAAAACACTAAATAAATGTTGGTATTGTTGTTTGGTAGCATTACATGAAATCACATTAAAGTCAAAAGCCTACTGTAGTGATTCTAATGGAAGTTTAAATCCCAGGATGAAAGCAAGATGAGGTGAATGATAAAAATTAGGACACACCCCTAATCAGATCTAGTTTGGAACTAAAATTAAAGCTGGAATTAACTGCATTGCTGAAGAATGGCTCCTCACACAAGAACAGAATTTTCAATGTATCTAGCTTGCATCTATTGGGAAGGCGAACATGAACTTCACCTGGGATGACCACTCCTGGATTTTGAATGTTCTATCATAAAATATCCAGTTTCCTGAAGATAATTTTTTAGGGAATTTCTCTTGCTAAGATACTCAAAGCTAAAGCACACACACTAACACCACATAGAGAAGCTAAACTAATAAAATCTCAACCCAGTTCTACATGTAGAACTATCTCTAAGCTTAGCAAGACAAATCAGGCAATTGTCTATCCTCCTGGATCCCAGGATGGAATGTTTCTGATCTTGGAAATAGCAGAGAGCAATATTACAGTAATCCTTTCCTTTCCACACTGTAGATATGAAGAAAGAGAGCAGAGTTGGGTTTCCTTTTCACCTTACAATTCTTGTTTTAGTGACCAAAGAGGGAATGAGCAGCTGAGATGGTTGAGAAGATTTTTTGAATCCCAATAATTTAACACCACAAGGTTCTCTGATGGTAAGCATAGCTTATGTTGGGAGCAAATTTTCAGGAATGGCTTTTGACTACAAGCAGATGCTCAGGGTGAGTGGATGAAGGGAAAATATTAGTTGGAAACATAAAAGAACTTTAAATGTTTAAGTTTCCAAAATAGCAGGTTTTAAAAAATGTATTATTGAAGTAGCATTGCATTGTAATGCATTGTTACAATAATCAGATGTGCATCTCATCAATATGTCTATATATATTACATTAAGTCCACTACTAAAAGTTCAAATCCATCCTTCACATAAGTGACCCCTTTCACTAGTGTTTATAAAATTGATTTCATTAAACTAAAATTTTTTGAAAAGGAAGTTTATTTGGGTAACAAAAATTACATTACCAGTCTTTTAGGATTTGAGAATTTAAGAGGAGAACTGCTGTCTTACTCTCAGGTTAAGCATATGCCATTTATTATTGATTACAATCCATAGGACTTTTTGAAGGGTGAATAAATCTCTTCAGAAAATTTTTATAATTAAATAAGAAATAAAAACAAGTCACAAATTCTAGTAATTTGCACAACTTTCTGAGCAAGATATTCCAAGGTTTTAAAATTCTTAGAATCAAATTCTCCCTTATGCCAAGACTGTATCTATCTTTTTCTTGGGAGATAAAAAGTAAATAAATAAAATCATATCATCCCTTGGGAATTAACTCTTCATTTATATTAAAGTTATAAATCATCAGCCACCAACCACTGACTGAAATTAATGATGCTCGTTCCTATCCCATTTCCACTTAACTTCTAATTCTTCAGGTTTTGTGGGGTGAAAAGAAGGTGGGGGAAATAACCGTTTTTAGTTTATAAAATATAGTTGCTAAAATCCCCACTCTTGCTCTCTTTAAATTATACCCACACATATACACACAAGGAGTATAAGAACTGAGATTTTGAAACTTTATACAGCTGGTATCTCTTATACTCAAACTTTGTTCAAAATACATATTTTAAGATTTATGAAACACCTACTTTGCTTTCTAGGTTGCTATTTCCATCTGACAATGTAGAGATAACTAGTTTATATTTTCATGAGTTTCAGTCCACAGGATACTCAATTTACCCCCTGCTATTCCTGTCACCTAAGTAAGCAGGTAGGTAGATAGCTAGGTAGGTAGACAGGTAGGCAGATAATAGATGAATGATGGGTGGAAGGACTGATGGATGGATGGAGGGATAAAATCCAGCAGCTTAAAAATTTCATGGTCTCTCGTTTTTCTCCTAAGAGCTATTCCCAAGACTCTCAGCAATCCTAGTAGCTTATTTTAAATGGGGGAAGATGATTCAAGAGTTCTTAGCAGGCTCTCAGTCCAGTATAAATTCCCTACTTTGCATTGCCACTCCTACAACCTATTCAAGATCCTAAAGCATTGGGCTGGTTTAGATCTTCTAACTGTTCACACAATATTCAGAAAGCTGCTCTGGCCAAACCTTTCATGTTCCATGGGACTCCCATGACAGAATCATTTTGAATCATAATTAAATTTCTTCCACACCACTCACAGCTTTACATTACAACTTACCTCACAAGGAGCAAGCTGTGGCCAGGCAGGGGACTGACCCAGAGCTTGACTTGAGAGGCCCTTCTGGCCCCCAGTCCAAACGCTACTACAGTAACTGTTTTGAAGGTGTATGGACTGGACTATGGGACCCCCCGGACTATGGGCAAGATGCTGTCACTGCACCCACTATGATTCTCTTTGTAGGTCAACCCTAACAATTAAATTTCTTCTAAGGAGCAAACTAGTACATATGGGGGCTACCTAATACCTTCGTCTATTATGATGTTTTAGTGGAATCAACCCACATTATTTCATTCTTGTAATTGTTTAGATGGTTTGATTTTAACTTTTCCTCATTACAATCTCCTTGAATATATCAAACTATAAAATATTTGAAGTAGACTAAAATCCCACTTGCAAATATAGAAAAGTAACTGGGCAGTTGAGGAGGGGCACTCTAAGTATTACTGTGATAAATTTTGTTCCTATCTGAGATTCTTCCCCCTACAATTCTTACAAGGTCACAGATTTCTCTCCACTTGAAATTTTAGAATTTCTGTAATATAATATATTCTCTAAGTTTTTCAATAAACAGATATATTTGGATCTTCTACTTCTCAAAGAGTCACCTTATAGACTCCTAAAAGTTTAACAAGTAAAATTCTCTGTGGTTTGGACATCAAGGAAAAACCAATTTGTTTTTAAATGATGGGATAGCTACCCCAGGGTAAGTGAGTCCACATTTCCTTCAGCTACTGGTACTGGGTCTTTATCTATCAGTACTATCAGTTTTGAAAACTTCAGGCCAACAATCACAGAAGTTCAGAGAACCCCATCAGGGGAAATCAATCCTAGCCGGGCTAAAGAAACTCGCATCTGCATTTCTTCCAAGCTGAATCACAAACAGTCCACACCCATCATGATCCCTCTTCAAATAATTTCTTCATTTACCTGTGTGGCACTTCCTGAAAGTAAGGAAGGGGCCTGACTGGATGAGCTATTATCTCATTAGGTTTGTGAAGGCACCAAACAGCCTGGAATGCTTTTCATGGTCCTCTCCCTCACCCCCTCTCTATTTCCCGGACCCTGGCCACCGTTTGTACTGTTTGCCTTTTCTCAATTTCTGTGTTGCTCAAGGCAGAGAGATAAGCCCTTTAAATGATTACTACCACCCTGCATTAGCTTTCAAAGCCACTGACTATTTTTCCATGTTTGGTAACTGATTTGGGATAGAAGTGTTGACAATGTAAAGTGATAACTAAGTCACAGACCTGAATTTCTCAGAATAATTAGGAAAAAAACCAAGGCTCCCTGGGAAAATTTTCCTAAGGATTTCAACCCACAAATGTGTACAAAGTACAGGTGAATTGTAAGGTAAGATTATTTTTATTGTTCTTTAATCAGCAGAAATACCAAAACAGTAATCTCGGTATACATATTGTTTGTTCGCTTCAAAAGGATAGTTTTAAACGTGAGTTTTATTTTTCCATTTCCTCCTTTTAGATTATCCAGGAAAAATCACATCATTTCTCAATTTTATATCCCAGAAGAATCACAAACTGATTTTCATTGAGATACAAAATAAATGCTGCAGGGGGAGATCAAAGCACACCGCCCTGCCTCTACCTTGCTGTGTGTATATTCAAGTGATTCCAAGTTCATTTATGATAGTGTGACTACAGCTGCCAGACACAGAACTCTTCTGTGCCACAACAAGGACACAAGTAGATATTACATTTTAGTGAGAGAGACAAAAAAGAAAAAAATAAGCCAAGAGCATTTGCTAAATATTTGCTTCCTTTCAGAGCACTCAAAGCTTTCTGCTGCCAGTTGATGGAACGACTCTCAAGGAAAACAGCCTGCAGTTGCATTGCAGAAACTGTTGTGTCTAACTAAACTGGAGTGATGCTGTTCCTCAATAGCTCACATTTTCTTGGGCTCCAAGAAAGAATATGGCCAATGAAGAGCCTTCAGAATTGATGTTCTCACTTGGGTTCATTTTGAGTGGACTAGCTTTTTCCTGACAAAGGAACCAGACTAATTCAATATGCAGACACAAAGCAAAGGGAAAAACAAAACACGCTACTTAACCATTTGCAAAGCTAATACTGGCATGGACTTTGAGCAGCAGACTAAAGAGGGACACTGATTTCCTGTGGACAAGGCCTACCTATGGTAAGTGATGTGTACATTTCAAAGGGCAGGACTCATTCATCTCAATCTCTTTTATCACCTCCTATGTGCCTGATACTGCTCAAAATGAAGGAAATACATAGGGGACCAAATAAAGGATACTGTGTCAAGATAATTTTGAGTCATGAGATAAACAAATAAAAGTGATAGGAGGGAGTAACAGGGCAGAGAGGGGACAGACTATAAAGATAAAATACCTATCAAAGAGTACGAAATAGCCACTCAAGAAGTGAAAAAGAGCAAATCAAGTAGAGAACATGGCAAATACAAAAGCTGTGAGGTCAGAGAAAATAAAAAATGCTCAATAACACTGGCACAGAAGAAAATTTTGTTGCTATTTTGATAATTGACTTTCCAATGGATAGCTGAGAAATAAAAGAATATAATAAAACTCCAAATTGTTTACTTTTAAAATAAATGAATTATTTTAGATATTCTCTGAAGAGAGTAATTTATTGTCTTTTTTTTTTTTTTTAGTTTTGAAACTTTTTGCAGGGACTAAATCTGTTCAACTTTTTTTCCTTTTAATGTTCAGAAAATGCTGTAATGAAGTCTGAGAGGTCTAAATTTTTACTCCTGATTTAGATTGTTTTCTTCAACATACCCCCAAAAACATATTGTTCAGTTACATACAGATCCCCCTTATTGCGCCATTTCTATTTGACTTTTCTTAAAGAAGTCTTCTCCCAACATCACCTAGACTTGGACTGAAACCGACCCCTGGATCACAAATCAATTTCCATGGCACGGAGTGAACTGTGCCCAGGCTTTTCACTAAGACTTCACAGAAGTAAGTGAGGTAGGACTCTAATTAGGCTGGTTTACTCACTGCCAGATGCCAGCTCTTCACAAGGAAAGCCCACTTTATTTGTGTATTAGAGCAAAACACTGTTGGAGATTCAAGCTCTGGACAGTATTACAGGAACCACAGGGTTGGGAAGCTAGCACCTCTGTGCTACCCCCTTCTAAGTCTGCATCTGACTAAGTCTTTGTCTATATGTGGGATCAAAAAGACTTCTGCTTGATTGACTTTGATTTTTCAATATATGATAACAAACAATTGCCAAACACCCCACTGGATCACTGCACAGCCAATCCAATGGGATCACCAAGATCACATCTGGTTGTTTTACTCATCTGAAGACCAAACAGGATCAACCATGAAGAAATTTTGGTCCCTTAGCAATCAGTTAATCTCATAAACTTCTAAACAAAAACCTGATGAAAAACAGGCTGGGATGTATGTGTGGGCATGGCTTATATGAGGAGTAAAACACAAACTTATAAAAGGAAGTAACACATCAGAAACCTTTTATTTTTAAGGATTTACATTTTTTTTTATTTTTGCATACAAGAACTAGGCCATAGTTGCAAGAGTGAGGGGCTGAGAGTATTCACCAGAGACAGAGTGGGAGCAGAACAAGCATATCTATTGAAACACACTGCTGAGGGGAGCAGCAGGCAAGATAGGAGAGGTGTGCTGCACCATGTGGGTTAGCTCCATGGTGGGGGATCGAACTCATGTTGCAATGGCTGGGAATACTTGATAAACTGAGACTTTAACCCCTGTACCACCAGGGAGGCCCAGAAACCTATTTTTCTTATTACATCATTGAAATAGATCAACTTGTAAAGTATCCATACTTAACTTTCTCAAGCATTAAATTTTTTCTAATTTAATCATATTTTAAATACATTAACACAATTTAACTTAGAATATAAATCTGTTTATAACCGATGAAGTTCCCTCAAACATGTCTTTGGTATAGAGCTGGAATTACATATAATAGGTTCTGCTTAAAAGTGAGGTTTTGTTGCAAAATTCTGGGCTTCCCAGATAACTTGTAACAATTTTTAGTGAACCTAAAATTGTGGTCGAACTCATTTATGGAAAAACACAAAAAAGCAATGTTCTCTGTTTAAAAGAAGTGAAGTGGGGGACAGCTTATTGTTTTTTGTATTTTTCCCCCTAATCCATTAAATTGGAACTGGAGGAGAAAGAATATAAAAATGAGTTCTCTCTCACACATACTTCCTTTTGTGAAGGGTTTGACTGCAAGTGATTGAAAAGAACATTCACATGCATTGTTGTTAAGACAGCATTTTTGTTAAACAGCTCTGTCAAGCATTTTTGTTAAACGGCTCTGTCAAGTTATGTCCCTTTCTCATTCCCATAAGCTTCTGCTTGTCCCCCTAACTCTCTCCAGATAACCTGGAGCTCGGTCAAATCTCCAAGAATCCCGTCTCTTTCCTCTTTTGCACTTTCACAACAATCTGCCTCTTGTTCTATGTAAATAAGCCTTTTTTTAAAAAAAATGTATTTATGTTAAAAAAAATCAGTGGATTTTCTAAGGAGAGAGTATTCAGTATGTACGTACCATATGTAAGTTGTATGCAGACAGTTCTATTCATGTTTATTAATCTCACCAAAGGGAACAAAATGATTCAGAACAAAACAGAACTTTTAAAAATCAGCACCATTAGCAACACTTAGAGACCACAAATCTTAAATAATTGAGTAGAAAACACTGATGATTTTAGTCACTAAGAATGTGAACTATAAAAAATGATGTTTTCTAGTTTCTGATTATTTCGCATTTCATTTTTACCCCGAGGGTGCTTCCTTACTTTAGACTTTTCCAAAGAGATCTGTACCACTATTAGCTCTCAGCAGTGCACTGAAGTTGGTTATAAAACTCACCTTAGCTTCATGCATACCTACTTTTCCCACAGTTGGGATAAAGGAAATCTAACAAGAAAATTTAAATATATAGTCTAAAATGCTTATTGGAAAGTTTCATAATTATACTTAAATCCAGTCAACTTTAAAAACTATCAGCAGTCTCTGAATTAACACGTTAAAACATTTTCCCACACAACGAGGCTAGTTTGGAGTTGGAAAAAAAAAAAACCAAAAATGTCTTCAAAACCACTGACATTTTTTTCATTTGTTTTATTCCAACTTAAACGGAATGAAACTATGTTGATTTCAAGTTTTTAGTAAAATTTTCTCTGATTAAAAAAAGAAATTTACTAATCTAAGCGTAGGTTGAGATTTTTTAAATGGTTGAGTTATAAACCCAAACTCCTAAAAATAGGAGTTTATGGTGGAAATGACAGCATCTTAACTATAAAGGCATGAGCGGAGTCCTTTAACAGATGCCTAAATCAAACACAGAAAAAAGCGGTGTGTTGCCAGGACATTCAGTGTACTTTCCCTTAATTGCCATATATAGTTAATAGTCTGATCTTTTTTAAAGAAAATAAATTGCAAAGATGCAAGCAACTCAATTACATAATATCTTCCCATGCAACATATCAAAAACAATGAATTTAATCATTCTGTGGTCTGGGTTGAATTCAACACTGAGATCTTTTTTATTGAACTTCACAGCAACAGCGAATTTCAAACTTACAGATGACCATCTTTGAAGTTGGATAGACCCCTGACCATACTATGATTGTCTGATACTGAGAAAGGACAAAGTACAGAATACAGTATTCCAACCAGGATTTGGCTGATCTGAGAAACTCGAGAAAAGTACTGTGAAGGAATTACCGATATAGAATGACTGTAATAGGTCATTTGATCTTGGATAGGTCATTTGATCTTGCTTCTAAGGCTGAACTTAAAAACCTCTGTTTCAGATTAAACAGCACTTCATTTCTTTCTTTTTCCTTTTTGTTTTTCCTTAACACAAAAATACTTCTACAGATAAAAAGAAACAATCAGAATGGAAGTAATAGAATCATACAGTATGTATAACATCTACATAAATCCTAAGCTTCATCAAATTTGAATAATCCAAGCTTTACTAAAAATTCTGACACTAAGTAGTATCAAACCAAACTCTGGGAGCACACAAGTGTTTTTTTTTTTGTTTGTTTGTTTTTTTTACAATGTGTGTGATCAGTAAGAGCAGCAATCCTATCCTATAAGGAGAGGAAAGAAATCATCTCACATTTTCAGAAATCAAGCTATCTTTTAGCCTACATGTATAGTTCAGGCAGTCCACCTTCTGTGGCTGTCATCATTTTCAAATATTACACTGCACAATATTCTACAGAGAATGTTTTGATTCCATATGTGACATTTAGAAAGGAATGATGACAACAGCCCTGCTGACGGGAGCTTTAACTTATGGCGTCAAGGTAACCACATCAAATAAATTCAAAATTCACATAATTTTGATATAAATCTTCAATCAGATAGTTCCCACCACTTGAAAGTTTCAGTTTAAATGCTGACCTCATTCATTTGCATTGTGATGGTAATTTCTAGGTAGATCATCTCTGGCACATATTTATGGCATCAAATACTTCTATTGTGTTTTCTTAGATAGCTTAAGATACACAAAATTAAATATACCTGTACTTTTGTTCACAGAATAATTTGACATGCTATTCTCATAGTAGCCAAGATATTAACTGCTAGTTATTAAAAATTCAAGGTTTTATTAAAAATTAACTTAAAAATAATGAAAGTTTTGTGAATAGATGGATAGTGAAGTGCTGAAATACATAACTTTAGAGATTGTTACATACACAGAACACTATGACAAGGAAAAGACGGAGTGAAAATATGGTAGTATTAAATTCATTTGGAAATGTATAAGAATTTTTCCAAAATGAGTTTTAAATATGTAATTAGATGAAGATCAAAGGATACATCAAATTACACATACAACACTGAAGGAAGAATGACTGTATCAAGCTGAAAAACTTTCCGAAATTATGAAAATGGTAAGCATCCAAACATTGGTTATTATTTTTAAAAATACCAACGCACTTTAAATTCAGTTATATTAAACCACTGCTTAATTTTCAATTATTTTGACACAGTAAGTCACAAATAATACTGAGCTTACAAGCAAGAATTCAGACTACAAGACTAAAAGTCATTACTGCCTGTAATGACTTAATTTCACTCTACTCTGAACAGTTTTTACAACTGAAATGCTCAGCAGTTAAAAAGCCATTCTACTGAGAATCTCTTTGGTCAAATTTAGTCAAAATTACCAGACCGAACCAAAAAAATTACACCACATATTCAAAGTCCACGTTATGAAGGAGGCTGGAGGGTTAGCTCAAACAAACATCTCCCAAGATGACGGGAAGCAGGGAACAGAGCTGTGCTGGCATCTAGTGGAGAAGGCGGTGGGAGTCATTTACCTTGGACCTCAGAAGCGTGCTGGCGAAAGAACACGTTTTAATGATTTTAATCTATGCTTTCTATCACACACATCTGAAAAGAAGATAAATGAAAAGTATCTGGGGTAATTCTTCCTAAGTATGTAACCAAATGTTATGATTTTAATTTTCTGCAAGGACCAAAAAGAAAATTTGGAGAGGTGGGAGTGGTGGAAAGGAGTAAGACCAGCTGTAGTGAAAATATAACATAGCAAAAACAAGGATTGTGCAATTTTCTTTGTCCTTAATGTGTTCTGCCAAACCTAGTCACACTAGTGTATTCTCTGTCAAGCAAAGAATTTTTATGAAATCAAATGACAGGTTGTTTGTGGAGTTCTGTCTATATTTGGGACACGTCACCAAACACTATTCACACACACCCCTTAACATTAAATTTGGAATTTTCAAAAGTGATTATTACGTGCAGTTATAGTTGTTTTTCCTTCACGGCATTTTTTAAATAGAAGCGCAACTTTATTTTATTTTTTTTTTACTGTGCTCCCATCACTTTTTTTTTTAATAATATATATATTTTTATTGTTATTTATATCTTTTACATTTTGTATTCCCATTGGGTAACCCACCACCAATTCACCTGTGATCCATCTCCGTGGTCCCTTTTGTCCTTTTCTACTCCATTTTTATGCCCTTATGCTCCCCCCCACCCCGTGTCTCTCTCCTATTTGTTTTCCCTATAGTCCTGTTATAAGTGATATTTTTCTCTTTCTTTCTGGCTAGAAGCGCAAACTTAAATTTGAGTCCTGCCTTCCCTATCTTTTGGGTCGACAGGAAGGTATAGTTCTCATAGAAAGCTTTTGCCTTAGAAGGCAACAGTTTCCAATTTGATGTGAGCAAGCAAAGGCACAGTTACCACTTGCCAGTGTAAATCAAAAGCCAGTTAAGCTCCCCAAGCGACTGTTGTAGTCTCTTCCCATTGTGAGTCTTTCTAATTTCATAAAGGAAAGGTTATGTTATTCTTTTCTCCTTCAAGAAATGGATTTTAATCTTACTGTCCATAAAAGTGTTCCAAGGACTACTTCTACCCCCTTATTTCTTGGTATTCCTGGAATGATTAGTAGTTTTGATGGAGACACAGAGGGGTAGGTACTTTTTTTTTTTTGCATAATTGGCTTACTTTTTAAGTCCTACATGATGAAAGAGGCTCATATACACACTCTTTGCAATGCATAACCTTTGTTTCATCTTTAACTTTAATCAGGGAGATTAATATCTCACACCTAATCATGTGCCTAAGGTTTATCCTATTTACCTTATTGATGCTCAGCTTTTAAAATTAATACATTAGCTGATATAATTGGGTTGTCTCTTATCTTGTTGTAGACAGCTAGCTTATTTTAGAGCACAGGAATAAACACTTGGAGTATCATACAGTTGGAGGACTGTTTCTGTCCCTCTAGGTCTCTGCGTTGCTGCAATATGAGAATGAGAGCAACTGCCCCTGGGACTTTGGTTCTCCGAAAACTGCAGGAGAACCCAGTGTTCCAGTTTCTCAGGCTCCGTGCAGTGAACACAGTACCTATCCTGAGAGCACCGAAATCTAGGTCACAATGGCTTGCCAAGACTTAGAAATAACAATAGCACCCCCATCCTAGACTATGTGACTCTGTCTAACAGCTAGCAAGTGTCTTTTGTTTAACAAGCTGGCTAGAAAACTTCCTTGTAACCAGTGTAATTAATTGAGGAAATATAGATTAAGAGACTTTTTACATGACATATGAAACTATCACTAAGTTTATAGGAGAAGGTGAAAAGGGAAAAAAAGAAACCGCTTAGCTCACTGACAAGAGAAAGCTTCCTTCTAAGGACACCTCTTTTCCCCGAATCACAATAAAAAGCAATCTACACCCTAATCCCACTTCAATCACATCACATTCTTGTGTCTATTGCTGGACTTTTTCGTATTTCTACTTTCTGTACATTTGCTGAAAAATGACCAGAAGTAAAGGAGTCTGCCCTCAGCAGGCCCTGCCCCCTGTCAGTTCACCTGTGGGACCCTGACTCAGCATTTGCTGTGAGACTAGGACAAGGCTGGACCAGAGCCAGAACCTGCCCTTAAGGAGAAGAAAGATGTGTGGACAAGTAGCAGAAAAGAAGTGGCAGCCTTGGTGGGTGCAGGGAGGCCATTATGAGGATTCAGAAGAAGGGAACTGCCTGCAGCTTGGTGGGGATCTGGGCATGATGGTTTCAAGGAAGACTTTCTGAAGGAGGTAGCTGGGCTTTGAGAGATGGTGAGGACTTGGGAAACCATGATGGAAGAAGAGTAAACTGTGTATGAAGAAACTATGGATGGGGATGGGCTCTGCCCCGCAGCCAGATCGCTTGAGGAGAAAGATCTCTGCTCTGGCATTGGAAGGCAGACAGCAGGCACGGACGAGTGACCACGCCTGCCCTATTACATATTTGTTAAATATGCCTAGACCCACAGAATTTTCCTGTGGCCTCATTAGCAATGACAAATTCTACGTTTTGCTCTTTCTCCCAAGACCTTCCATCTGTCAACCCTCAAGTATTATGAGAAACCAAAACAAAACACAGAACCTAACCCGAGAGCTCCAACTAGGTCTTCTACCTGTAACCAATTCATCTCATCACCCTTCCCTTTGGTTGTGTGACTAAATTCCAATTTTGGCACAGAAATATGCTTTATTTTGTCTTTTCAAAATACCCTTAACATAGTTGCTAAGGACATGCCAACCATCTTTCTTTTTCCAGGTTCATTTTTCTGTGAATACCCTTACCAGTCAACTTGCTTAGGATAGCAAAACTTAAAGTCAAAGTCCAGACAAAACCTCTCTCTCCTCTGACCAGATTATTGTTTTTCGTTCTTTAGGACAACCTGTGAGGATAAGCAGAGATGACTGCTCACTTTCCCTCTAAAATGTTTCCATAACAATATCAAAACACCTGAGTAATTATGGAAAGTTTTCTTTACCTGATGAAAAAAAGTGAGACATTAAAATTAAGATTACCACTACCAAGGAAGGTAGAAATGTAAACTGATACCAGAAACCCAAGTGAAAGACCTCATTTTCAGCCTGCTTAAAACAAGTTTCAGCCATAAGATCCAGTAACTTCACTTGGAGTTTTTTGGGCATATGCTCAAAAAAAACTGAAAGAGGTATTTGTACACCCTTATTCACAGAATAATTATTCACGGTTGTCCAAAGAGGAAGCAACCCAAGTATTCATCAACAGATGAAAAATAAACAAAATGTGGTATATGCATGCAATGGATTATTATTCAACCCTTAAAAAGAACAAAATTCTCTAATACGTTACAACATGGGTGAACCTTGAGGATATTAAGCTAAATGAAATAAGCCAATCACAATAGTACAAATACTATATGATACACATATTTGAGGTACCTAGAGTAGCCAAAATCATGGAGACAGAAAGTAGAAGGATGATCAACAGCGGATGGGAGGGGAGAGCTATTGTTTAATGGACAGAGTTTTAGCTTACAAGATGAAAAGAGTTCTGGAGAGGAATGGTGGTGATGAATGCAATGCTAAAAATCTATGCACTCACACGTGGTCAAAATTAAAAATTTTGTGTTCTGCATATTTTTATTCACAATGAAAAACACAACTAATATTATTCAATAAGGAAAAACCAAATTTCACCATTCAAAAATCTAAAATCGGAGTTTGTATATATGAATATAAACAAGCTATCTTATAATCGCTAGTCCTATCATGTACCTACAATGCTATGATGTGAAATGTTTATGCCTCTATTAGTAGAAGATAAAAGCACCAGATAAATTAGTAAATATACCAAGATCTCATTAATATAAAAATAATATTAGATTCAGAACAAGAAACAAGAAGAATGATGCTATCAATTATAAAAAATGATATATGAAACAAGTTTGTAAAAGCAAATTTTACTTTTTTTTCACACTGTATTGTAATAGTAATGAATTTATTATCAAAATACAATGTTTAAAGCTTTTAGTAGTTTCTCATATCTCACAAACTTAAAGTACATTCAAGGATTAAGCCCTCTTGTTTCTAAATAATTTTTCATTTACTAACATTATCAATGTAGGAAGAAGAGTGTGTGGTTAATTTGAATGCAATTAATCACATTTAATTAACTGTACCATAAATAAAATGATGTTTTATCAGTTAATGATATCTATAAATACTTAACCTCATGGATGAATAATAGTAATTCCAACCAAATTTAATGTTAGTATTTTTAGATTTTTCAATAACATCAACGAGTACCCACATAGACTTCTTTTTATACATGCATCTGCATGCCTGACATAACCAGCATTAAGAAAAAACCTGCTAAATAATGAGTAGGTAAAACTTTCCTTCCATAAATCATTATTTCAAGTTTCTTGTCACAATGCTCAAATGCCCAATTAATTAAAATCCAAGTAACAGTTGCTTTTGCTCAACAATGGTCCAGTCTAGCAGACCAATGAAAGATGGCCACCTCTGTAATCTTAATTCCTCGAGGCTGTCAGCATGTCAAGGCCTGGGCATGAAATCTAACATGACAGATAATGGAAATGAGCTATTAACATAAACCAACCTGTGTTCAGGCCATGTCTTAATATTTTATATATGCTTATTATTTGCCATAATATTCTAACATTTTCTTCCATCTGTTGATAGCAACCCCATTCTAGAAACTTACCAGTCTGGTCATGTTTTTTCTAAACACAGAGAATTTATTTAATTCCTTTACCTCCAACCTTCCTCACCCCATCCCACGTGCTTAGCAAAAGTTTCTAGACGTTATTTAGTACTTTATTCTTAGGCTGTTTCAACCCTTGCCTTTTGAAACAGCCCATAAGTGATAATGAAACGCATCAAGGAATGAGAAAGAGAATCCAGTTACATCTACCTGCATAGTTCAGCTGCACACCAAGTCACAATAAACAGGCATTCTTAAGTCACAGCATTTCACTGGAAATGGGGCAGAACTTGTGTATTTTAACAACTTTTTACAACTAGTAACCACTACAGCATTTATTTTACTTTCTCAAAGAAAACCAGAGAAGGTTCATAATTTAAACTAAAGAGTCTTTCAGCCTTGAAGACAAAAAGCATTTCTGCTTAGCACCTGAGTAATAATGTGGGATGTGTACAGGTGAATTAAGAAGACTGAACTCAAACACAGTTTGTCTTTGGCCAGTCTAAAACATATGATTCCTTTCCAGCCCGGCAATCATTTATTATCCAGTAAAGAAAGGCTGGGTTTTTGCTCCACAAACACAGTGGTGGTCCTCAGCTTATGATGATTTACCATGTCTGCTCTGAAATGCATGACACAGACTGTTCCAAAATGATCTCACGTGTGTGCGTGCACGCGTGCACACACACACACATTTCATGATATTTTAGGTCTGATTTACTTTTGTGTCGTTAAAACCAGAGAGGTTGGATCACCTGCACATATTTTCCCTCTCAAATGTGACACTCAAAACACATTTTAGGGGATACTTTATTTTAAATGATATATATCTGAACATACATAGCAAAAACATCTCAGGTTTTATTGGGTTAGTAACCCGATATTCATTTTTCCTCTTAGAAGGGACTGTTGTTAAGACTTAGAAGTATTGCACCCAAAACACATTTTAGGCATTACTCTATTTTAAATGGTATGTATGTGGAAATAAACAGGAAAAGTGTCTTAGGGAATGTTGGATTCTTAACTAGATATTTATTTTTCCACTATGAAAGGACAATCACCATTCCAAAGTACAAATATTTTACAAGAGCACCTAAAATACATCGTATTAATAAGAAGGAGCTTTAGTTCTAATGAGAGTTTGGATATACCAGTTTAGAGATCTGAGTTCCTAAATGTGCAATTATGACTTCAAAACTATATCATGTACATAGTCAACCCAACTATAAAGACTGCCTTATGTGTGATATATCTATGTGTGCAGTATGTGGACATAAAGTCAAACGCTCCAGTTTTTCAAATTGGCTACCCTAATTAGCTGGGACAATACAAGTCAGAAAACAATAACTTTGTAATACTAGCTAGTGTGTAGACTGTTCTTAGATACACATAGTAGAATGAGTTCATTTGCTAAATTAGGATTTGAATGCATTCAGTTAATCTTAATTCTAGCAGAAGTAAGTTACAAATCCAGCATAGACAGTTTAGCGTAACTGACAAATTTATACTCCACAGTTTTCTGTAGAGATAAGAGAGAAGAGGTAGGGAAAAACAAATAAGGAATCATTTAATGAAAACCTGCTTAAAGACAATGGAAGTAACAAGCCATCCAGTAGAACATAATAAACTAACCTACAAGGAAAAGCAAAGTAAAGTTACTCCAAGGTAACAGTGATGAAAGGTTCAGCTTTCTGTTGTTCTGGGTCTAAATCTGTGCAGTCAAATATGACGGCCGCTAATCATAGGTGGCAACTGAGCACTTGAAATATTGCAGGTCTGAATTGAGATGTGCTGTAGGTATAAAATCACCAATATCAAAGATAGTATTAAAAATATAAAGTAAAATATCTCAGTATTTTATTGCATGTAGAAATGTTAATATTTTGAACTAATTACATGAGATATTTTAATAATAAAATCTGTATCACCTGTTTTCATTTATTTTAACAGGACTAATCAAAAACTTAACTTATATAAGGGTTTGCATTAACTTTTTCCCCCTAAAACTTACCTTTTTTACAATTAATTAATTTTTAATTAATTGTATTTTTAACTGATTAATTAATTAATTTTTAACTGAGGAAATACTGGGGTACCCCCATCAGGTGTTACCACCATAGTGCACCCAGCACCAACTCACCTATATTCTACCACCATAGTCTATTGTGCTTCTTTCCCTCTTGGCTTTTACCCCTCCCCCAGCCCCTCTTCCTTTGGTTCTTTAGTTCTGTAGCTCCCTATCAAGGGTTCGTTTCTTGACAACACTTGATCTAAATGATTAGTGAAAACTGCTTGACAACTTACAAATCATCCTGTCTAATACCCAACATTTTAGAAACAGGGAAATGTAGGCTTAGATAGATAAAGTGATAGGTTTTCATTAAGGCCAAAATTAGCTGCAAATTCTTTCATCAGAGTCTAGTATCTATCAGTTCAGCTGTCCGTCTCATGAAGGAGAGATAATGATTTGTCTCAATCCTCACAATCAAAAACACTTTATTTTCAGGCAGTTTCAAATCATTTTCTCATCTTTTGAGATAAAATGTGAAAACCTTTGATCTTGACTTACAGTCATCAATTCAATTATTTCCATTTTCTTCTTGACTGTAGCAGTGTACATTTACCTAAGGCATGTCTTTTGTGTACTGCTAAAACTTAGTTGTATGTATTTCAATGAATATTTTTTAAATCATGTCGTGAACTACAGAAAGTTAATTAGAGGTGAACAAGTCTACAAACCAAACCAATTTAAAATAAGCTTTTGACTTGGTTATAAGTTACAATAAAGGTTATATCTACTTTCACATGAATTGCAGTTTTCTTTCTCAAGAATTTTTCGACCTCTTCCTTCTCCTCTACAATCCCTAACCCCCTCTATTTTTTAAGCAGCCAATTGTGTTCAGAAATAGAGTTTAAGAGGGCTTCCCTGGTGGGGCAAATGGGTTAGCGCAGCACTGTGAAGCTGTCAGCCGGCTGCTGTGGAGAGTTCAATGCCCGGCAGGGTAGAATCCCACATGGCGTGGCAGACCTCTCCTGCTTCGCCCACTGCTCCCCTCAGCAGTATATTTCGGTCAGTCTGCTTGGTCTGCTCCCCACTCTGTCTCTGATGAACCCTCTCACTGCCTCACACCTCTGGCTTGCACCCTGAGCTTGTATGCAAAAATAAAAAAAAAAAGAAATAGAGTTTAAGATACATAATAACATAGAGTGAGAACATTCAAAAATCATCCCCCAAACTCATATAAAGGACTTCTCTTTTATATGTTCATTTCCATATCTATGGTATAAGTTATTTGTCATGATAAAACAACTTTTATTTTTATTGTTATTGCAGTGATACCAACTTTATGTCTACTTATTTAATGCCCATTTTGATACTCCTATTTTCTGAAGGTCCAGAGTTGAGTCGTGATGCTAAGCAGAAAACAAGATAAACTAGAGATCTCCCTGACACATCTCTAAGGAGAAGCCCCTCAGCTTCGTTCAAAGTATTTTCCAAAGTGTACAGACAGATAGCAATATATTTCTCAAAAATAAAAAATGGAGAGACGGTTCTCATCCAATAAGTGAGAGGAAATTCTGGGTTATATACAGTGAAACAGTTTCCTTTTTTGAAGAACATCTCAAAAATTTTAATTATACTAATGTAAAATATGACTCTCCAAGAGAGGAATGTAGTGGGCAGAGTTCTCCAAAACTATCTGAACCATGGAAAGCCTGTTCTCACAGAGCATCTTGAAATACTAGTATCCCATAGAACACATTTGGGGGTCCCTGGACCATGGAATTTGCTGCAAGATTCCTTTTTATTACCACATAGCACCCATTCACACATATGTTATTTCTAAATGACACCATCTGCTTTACTTGGTCATCTATCCAATTAGCTTCTCTCTCTCTCTCTCTCTCTCTCTCTCTCTCTCTCTCTCTCTCTCTCTCTCTCTCTCTCTCTCTTTTGAAGATTTATTTATCTATGCATACAGGAGCTGGGGTATAGGCCAGCAGTATGGGTGGTGGTGAGAGAATTCACCAGAGACAGTAGGCAGTAGAACAGGTGGATTGACTGAAATATACTACTGAGGGGAGCAGCGGGCAAGACAGGAGAGGTCTGCTGTGCCATGTGAGTTAGCTCCCTGGCCAGGGATCAAACTCACGCTGCAGTGGTTGCCATTAGCTTCATAGTGTTGATACTTAACCCCCTGTGTCACCAGGGAGGTCCAGCTTCTCTTTTTAAATATAATTTTATTGATTTAGAATACTATATAAATTTTAGGACTATAGATTCACACCTCTATACAAGTATAAGACTTGCCTCACTAACCATCAAATTTCTGTGACCTTCCCAACATCAGATAGAATCTTTTTACCTGCCTCCCTCCCCTCCTCTAGTAACCAACAGTTTTTTTCATAGCGTCTAAGAGTTATTTTTTGTTGTGATTTGTTAGGTTTTCTTTTTTTACTATGGTTATTTATAGTCCATGTAAGTGAAACCATCTAGTAAATATCATTCATTTTGTGACTTATTTCACTTAGTATAATAACCTCAAGTTCATCCATGTTGCTAAAAAGGGCAAAATTTCATCATTTTGAATAGCTGAGTAGTATTCCATTATTATATATATACCACAACTTCTTTATTCCACCATCCTTCGATGGGCATTTAGGTTATTTCTATGTCAGGGCTTTTGTGAATAATACTGCTATGATCTTTTCAAATTAGTGAATTATTTCATGACCTTCAGATAAATACCTAGGAGTAGTAGATACCTGGGTCATATGGCATTTCTATGTTTAATAGTTTAACGAATCTCCATATTGTTTTCCGTAGAGTCTAAACCAATTCTCATTCTCACCAACAGTGAATGGGAATTCCTTTTCCACCACATTCTGGAAAAACATGTTTCCAGTCTTAAATATGAGCCATTCTAATAGGTGTTGAGTGGTATCACACTGTGGCTTTGATATGTATTTCCCTTACAATAAGTGAAGCTGAGCATTTTTTTCCAAGTTTCCTTCTGCCTATTTTTAATCCATGAGCTTTCATTAGCTTTTTAGGGACTGAACTACCCCCTCCTCCCAATTCATATGTTGAAGCTCTAACCCCTATGTGAGAAGGACTCTAATCTGATAGGACTGATGTCCTTATAAAAAGAGATAACAGAGCTCTAGTGTTCTCTCCTCTCTTCTCTCTCTCTCCCTCTCTCCCTCTCCTCAAAAACCATGTAAGAATACACCAATAAAGTAGCTATCTGCAGGCTGGGAAGAGAGATGTCCCATTAGATATCAGGCCTGCCAGCACCTTCCTCTCGGGGTCCTGACCTCTAGAAGTGTAAATAGTACGTTTCTATGGTTTAAGCCCCCCAGTCTACCACAAAAATCCTGACATGTTTTATAGGGATGCCAATGGTGAACAAACAGTCCCTGGCCACTAGGAGTTTGTATTCAAGATCAAGGGCAATGTAGGAAACACTGAAGTAAGACTAATCAATTACTTGATTTAGGGCCAGCAACAACTTACCCCATAGTTTAATCTTCAGCTTACATTCTTATTGCAAGGGATAATAACATTTTTTTGCTTTGTGAATTCTTACTTGAAGAAGTAGGTCAATCTCTCTTTTATCTTTAATTTTCTGGGGAGAAAAAAAGGTGGAATCCCAGGAATCAAAGCCTGAGTCCTTTCACCCCTATCATAGAGTATGGAGGATAGAAGAACCAGGCAGCAAATACACATTCCATGCTCCCCATCCCCAAGTCTCCACGAGCCCAAATGCAGGATCCACACGTTAACCCCAGGCTTTCCTCAGCTGTGGGTGCTGAAAACATGCTATGAGCACTCTCTGCCCTTTGATTTCCTGAAGAAAATAGAAGGTAATCTGCTGTCAGCCCTGTCTGCCATACCCTACAGAGGCAGCCTTCTCTATCTGTCTCAGGGATAATGTTTAGTGACCAACTCATAGGACTCATATTAAATATACCCCTCCCTTTAAAATTAAACAAAAAGAGTAATAATTTAACTTCTCTCTTGACATTAAAATAAACTTAAATATTACCAGGACAGCTTATTTTTAGGCCATCAACAACTGTGTTCAGAAGTAGGGTTTAAGCAACATAATAGAGTTAAAATAGAGTGAGGATATTTAAAAATAATATAACTCAGGGAACTGGGGGACTGCTGATTAGCTATATTATTTCTGCTACTTTTTCCAGGCACTGTCTCTGAATCATGGCAACTGTCCAATTCTCAAAGACCAACTACACTACTAACCAGTACACTGGCCATTGTCCAGTCATGTCACTGAAGGAAATGAAAGAACTTTTCTTATCTACAGACCTGTACATTACACAGCCATTTATTTCCTTTAAATATTTATGCAAGAAAAATATTTTTTGCAAAGGATTGTTTTGCAAAAACAGCAAATAATCAAAATTCTGTTAACATTAAAATAATTCAGTTGCTATTAAAATGATCTAGTCTAGATCTGGCTATGCCTTTTTGAAAAAGTCACCCTCTCTGAATTGCAGTTTCTCCAGACTTTCAATACAGGAAAAATTTTATTTGATCTCTAAAATACCTCTAGATGCCATGATTAAACAAAAAAATTTTTTTCTTGAAATAAGTCTAAAGTTATCTTTAAAATTCCATTTCCACCTATTTTGCAATTCTAAATTTTAGTCAAATCACGATACACTAAAAAAATAGGTTCATTTTACTTTAATTTTTGCCATCGTGAAAACTATCCCATTGAGTTGTGGTTTTTATTTAAGTAGCAAAGAAGAGCAAAACAATGGCAAATGTGTGCTACTATTTTCCTTCTAGAAATAGAGACAAGGCTAGTCTCTTGGAAGGAGTCTGAGATTTGTACAAATAAACTGTGTGTATATTTGTATAAAATATGTTTTTATATATCACTGTAAACTCTGACATTGTTTTAAAATACCTTACAACTGATTAAGAGCTAGCATCTTGGTACCAGTGTAGAGTAAAATTATCCCACTCGGGACATACTTATTGTTTATCCCTGTTTTGTACCGGGCATGCCCAGGATCCAGACGAAAGGGCTCTGGGGCCTGATGTTTCTGTCGAGGTATTCACTACTGATACATACCATGGCTGGATGGGGGACTCATAACAGCTATGTCAAATCTCTGGAGTTCTCCATGCTGCATATCATAGTGAGGAAATCTTTTTAGATTAGTGGTAGATATTAGAAAATGCTATCTAGCTTGAAAGTTCTGTAATAATGAAGCAGATGAATTTGGAGTTTTTTATGATTATGAGGGAAACACAAAAAAGTCCACTTATTGCTGAAATATTTCTCATGGAGGCAGACATTGGTCCAGTAGTGTGGTCCACAGAGCATGTCTCTGACATTGCACCAGAGTTGCATTATTTCATGAAAGAAAGGAAATTTTTGGGAGCACAGAAAAGACAATCTTTAAAATGATAGTTCTTTAAAATGATTGTGGATAGATGTCATAGTTCCATACATAAACAGAATCAATTCAGTGCTTCTGATAAAGCTTTGGATGATCCAGAGATTTCATCAGCCAAAACTTTGCATCGGGAACTCCACAGATGATTCCCTAGTTACATACACTACAAGAAGGGGAATTCTGTATTACCTATGTTTCAGGTAGTCTTACTTCAGGTACAATGAATACAGGGTAAATCTGGACCAATAAAAAAAGGTCACTATGAAAACAACAATTGCTTTCTTCCTTTCAGTTCTTGACAGTCCAGATATTAAAGCTGGAAATAAAGTATCAATTTTGGGGGTAAGGATGTTGTCTATTATTTAATGTTTCGGAAGATTCTAATATTTATATGTCTCTAAAACTATTGGTTTGTGGATAACTTTCTTAAAAAGTGAGATTCTTACTATATTATTATATGCTAATAAAAGCATGATATTATCACATGCTAATGATCACTAATAAAAAGTGGGATTTTAATCCTAAGCAAGAAAACGTGACATCAGGATTAGAAGCAAATTAAAAACCAAAGAAGTCTAGATCTCAAAAATTCTCATTATTTTTCAGATACCTGCAGTTCAAACTGACACTTATTGGGAATTCTGAACTATAGTAGTTAAGCATAAAAACAAAACAAAACAAAAACCAGTGATCCCTTAACATCATAATAACAAATCCCAAAAATACAATATAAAATACATCCCATTTTTTATCCACTCCACAGGAATATTGTCTTGGACAAAAAGACCTCATCTTCAATAGTTTGAACTCAGTCTTCGAGATGTCATGTTTCAGGTATGAAGAACAGAATATAAAAGAGGACGTCTCCTCAACAACTGGTTATTTACAGAGTGTTTAGATCTGGTTACTTGTCTATCATCAAGCTGTGACTACCCAGTGTTCTCTGGATCCTTCAGCAGTGTTGTGGAATTTGATTTTTATCATTTGACATTCTATCTCTGCCTCTACTTGCTTAGTTTTGAAGTATCAATTGCCTGTATTATGGTGCATATCTAAACACTACCTTTTGGTTATCAGGGGTTGAATATCAGAAAATATTTAGTTAATGATAACAAGACACATTATAAGCTATTACTAATCAGCAATGTGCTTGAATTTTAAGATATTTCTCAATCATCAACTCCTGAATTTCATATAAATATAGCAAGATACTTTTGGACTACTTTGTGTAAATGGAAGACTGAACTAAATAATAAAGATTTATTAATATTTCTATTTTGTAAAATTGTTGGTATAAACAGTTGATAAAACTGAGTTATAAATTTTAAAGCATATGTGAAGTAAAAAATATGGACAAAGGAAAAGTCAAAATAGAACAAGCCAGGATGTAAAAGTTTCTAAGTGGTTATCTGCAAACTGAAAAATGTGTGTCGTTGCCTAATGAAAACTAATATTCAATAGATGGTAAAAATAACTGGGTAAAAATTTTTATTTATTTATTTTTTTTTTACTTATACATATAAGCTGGGGTACAGGCCAGAGGCGTGGGGCGGCGAGAGGGTTCACCAGAGACAGAGTGGGGAGCAGAACAGGCAGATCAGAAATACACTGCTGAGGGGAGCAGCGGGCGAGGCAGGAGAGGTCTGACGCGATATGTGGGATTCTCCCTGGCTGGGCGTCAAACTCGCGTTGCCGCTGCCGACAGCTCCACAGAGCAGCGCTTAACCGCTGCGCCACCAGGGAGGCCCTGGGTAAAAAATTTTAGATAATGTTCTTCATTTCATATTACAAATGGCTACAGGGTTGTGTGCTTTACAGGAACAAACTAATTTTGGCCCAAAATTATTTTGGCAAAATTATTTGGCATAAAATTTTGTCAGCATAATATCATGTATTTCAAATACTATGTTCAGGATTAACTGGGAAGAGAAATTGTATATATATAAAAATATACATATATACATACATACATACATACATACATATATAACACACATACCATTTTGGAAATAATTGCAAAAATAAAGGCATTTATTAAGAATTTTTATTTGCCATTTAAACATTTTATAGATAATAAAATTTATTAGATATTTTATATGTGCTTAATTGTATACTATTTATCATGTTCAGAGAAGAGAGAAAATTATTCGCTTGATTTCCCATCATTCTACTGAACATCTTCACATCTAGCTCATGTTTCTCTTCCACCGAACCTCTCTCGATGTTCTTTCTAGGAATTCTTTCTCCTATATCAAGGCATCCAAACTGGCCACCTAAACTTTGGTCTCTTTATCCTCTACCCCATGCTCTTCCTTAGTACACTTATGATCAAGTCTGTTAGTATTAAAGACTTTTCAATTACTCTCCCCTGACTAGGGAAGAAGCCCTGAAATCTTTAGCTTGACCACTCAAGATCTTTTCTGATATGACTCCAAGTTATAGCTCTATTATTTTCTGATTTCTTTGCCTCCTCCTTCCTCCCCTTCATCTGTGCCTTTCATCATTTTCCTTTAGCCAAAAGTGCCTTTCCTTTGCTTCATCCTATTCTCTGCAGGTGCAAATTCTAAGTATCCTTTAAGACTTTCAAATATTACCACTCCTAGGTAGTTTTTTCAGAACCCTCCAGCAAGACCCAATGATCATATTGGTTAGCACCTGCCAAAACTATCGGTCAGTTTCTAAAAAACTAGATCATATTCTACCTTCTACTGAGGGCATTTCTATACTTAATTTATCTATTTTACTGTTTTTTAAGCCATTTGAAAGTTCTTTTTCTTTTTTTTTTTAAGATTTATTTTTTTATTTATACATACAAGCTGGGGTACAGGCCAGAGGCGTGGGGTGGTGAGAGGGTTCACCAGAGACAGAATGGGGAGCCGAACAGGCAGATCAGAAATACACTGCTGAGGGGAGCAGCGGGCAAGGCAGGAGAGGTCTGCCGCACCATGTGGGATTCTCCCCGGCTGGGCATCGAACTCGCGTAGCCGCTGCCGACAGCTCCACAGCGCAGCGCTTAACCGCTGCGCCACCGGGGAGGCCCTGAAAGTTCTTTTTCTGATGCATGTTTGTGTCCTCCTCAAAACTAGGCATAGCATAGGTATTCAAAAAATACTTAATGAATAAGTGAAAGAATGAACAAGTGAGCAAAAAGTGACTAAAGATAGACATGGTAGAATGAACTTGAAAGGTGTAGCCATAAAAAAAAAAAAGATAATGTGCAGCATTGCTCAAAAGTTTATAAAAATTACAGATAATGGCTTACACTATGAAGGAACTAATTTATGCTAAGTACATGGAAAATTTCCCCAAAGGAATTGCCTTTGTGTAATGACAATTTCCTACTTAGCAATGAAAGGAAATTATCACTTGGACTGAAACTAAAAGGTTTTCTATTTTTCACTATAATTTCATTTCTATCCAGACTGGAAAGGGCAGCATGGGGACAAGTCTATGCTGTCATTCAGGTGGGCTGGTTGACTTCTTGGATAGTTCTGGATTTTGTGATTTTTATCTATAAGCACTCTTAGTAGCAACTCACCATTAATCATGGGAATTTTAACTGTAGACACATCCGAGATGACAAACTAAGATTAAAGATAGATGACAAATGCAGTAAAAACCTTCCCTGCTTGATTTTTCATATTTACCCATCAAAAATTGCACCTCTGGTAATGAATACTTAGGCTGAAGATTTTTTTTTTTAAAAGAGCAATCTATCAATCTTGCAGAATGATATCTGTGAAACAACTTAAGAATTGTGGCCTGTGAGGGGGTGGGAAACAGAAAAGAATTTCCACGAAAAGAAAAAAGTAGATACTGTTCAAATCCCAGCTTGGTCCTACCCTTCGGTGCTGGTCAATAAACTTGGTACCAGATATAAACAAAACATTCCATTCAACATTATGTCAACCTTCAGCAAAAAGGTCATCCATCACTGTACATTAATGTTCTGAGCACCTGTAAAATCTGATGTGCATTCTTTTAGGTCATTTTTTTCAACTTAGTGTCTGTCAGAGATACCCCCCACCATATACATGTTATTTATGTTGGGAGTAGCTTTCTAAATGTCACCCAAATGAATTAGTATCACGCTGAGCCTCAGAGTTAAGAGAGTCGCCATGTGCATTTATGTGTTTTCTCTCCCTGAATACTGACACATTTATATCCTTTCCCCGTCTGCTCTGGCTTTGGCAGGGATGCATAGTACAAGCAGTTTATTTTACTATGACATGGTGACAAAATAGAACTTTATTTATGTGAACCTGGTTAAAAACGCCCTGGCTAAAAAATATGACACCAGTTAAGGAAATCTAATAAAACTTCTTGTAGAAATGGTGTAAAGTATAGAGTTTTATTTGGAACTTAATGAGGTTAGTAATGCGGTTTGTACCTTACTGTGTCTACCAAGTAACACCAGACCAATGCTGCCAAATGTTTTTAAAGGTAGCCCAATCTCTGTTAATTTGGTCAGCCACTTTTAGCTGCCAACTATTCCTTCCTTCCTTCATTTATTCTTTCAACAAACAGAATATTTATCACATATCTTCTTTATGGAGCTAGAGAGAAATTACGTTAATGTTTAGGTATAGGGAAGCTCAAACCATTCTTATTTAAATTTATGAGTTTCCCCCAGAGTTTCAGTAGAAGCAGCTCACGAATCACAGGGAAAGCCTGGATGCTTAAAGAAAATGAAAACCCTGAAATTATGTTGGTGCTAAATGACTTATCATCTATGAATTACTTTGTGAGTGACAAAAACAGATACCTTCATTCACATATTATATCATGGGTCATAGATATGGTGACACAGCATCATGCATAAATAATGCCCCCCAAAGGAGCCAAAATTGTTGGTGCCTCAAGTGTGTGTCTCTGTATGCATACAAACAAAAATAATATCAAGTTTTTATGTGTAAACTTGTGTTGATTTTCCAAGGTAACATACTGAAAAACTGCGTATGATACTGCCTACTGACTGCCCAGAACATTTTTGGCTCTTGCCTTTGACATGACTATCAGATTGCCTTGGTAGATCACAGAAGAAAGTCCCTCTCATTACTTCAGAGACTTGGTTGGTGATTATCCCCCACCATCATATTTCTGGCTTCCCCTCATTCCTGACTTCTTTTTCAATGTAATTCATCATGTTTCCCTTAGCAACTAGCTTGTAGGCTTCGAGCCAGAGCTGAAAATGGTTTTATGATAGAGAATTTGTTCTTATAATAATATTCATTTATTTGAAATTTTGCTAATGTTTTATTGCATTATAGATTTCTCTCCTTGGTAGCTCTAACATAGGATTGGCTGGGTTACATGTTAGTAGAGAATAAAAGATGAATGTCTTTAAAAGTTACTTTTTAAAGCTCATTAGGCCATTATTAGGCCTAATGAGGCCTTTATTATACATATAAACAGTTACTGAGGATAATTCAAGTAGGCCATTTGCAGGTGTGTTTTGTGAGACAGTGAAACTGCCAACACACCTACTACCCCCTCTATCATCCCTTGTTGTCTAACTGTCTGTGTGTTGTGTAGCATAAACAAGTACTTACATCCAGCCCAGGGCCCTGCTGTCCAATCAGACGACACTCACTCCGAAACAGACAACTATAGCTCTAACTTTACATTTCCTCATCTGCAGTCAGTGCACACAATTATTGCACATAGTGAAGAGGAAGGTGAGTCTGAATAAAGTTTCATAATCAAAAAATCATTTAAGAGTTTGTCCTTTTACAAATCTCAAAGAGCAAACTCCTTTCAAGTCTTCCTGCAAGTGTGTTTCATTATAATCTTTGAAGCAATGAACACCCACCCAGTCAGAGACAAGCTTGCTGACATCAGAGATATTAAGAGTTCTTAAGTGTGCCCAGGGGAAACTAGCCTTGTCACCAGGTGTTCAGGCCTTACCCAGATATGGGAGACTGGTTCTCTCCTCCCACATAACACTATCAGGCTCATGCACACACCAGAGGAGGAGGACCCTGAGTGATGCCATTTGGTTTTCAAAAGCTCATATGAGACCGCCATATGGATGAATCAGAACAGAGTGGGCAGAGCCAAAACCAGCTGAAGGATATCTCCAAAACCAAGACACACTCCCAAACTGTCTCCGCAACCAGCTTCTTGAGAGAGTAATATATCTCTCAGGTCTGTTTGTTGAAACTGCCTTGCTAGACTCTACAAACTCAGCCTTTTAGTTGCCTGGCAAATAAATGATTACACCATCACACACATGGAGTGAGGACATGCACCTCTTCTGATTGCTTTGACCATTGGTTGAAGATGTCCTAAAAGGTTCTCTGTGTGTGTGGCATGAATTCATAGCCCATTTTGGCTTTCAGGGGTTGTCTCTGCTATAGTCAATGTGTCTTACTCTTCCACAGCACACTGACTGAGGGGTGACTCACTGTTTCCCCCTCCAACAGCCCCCCACTCACCTCCCTTTCTTCCCTTCATCAGAGTTCCATGATGGAGTAAAGGCAAGTGGCGTTGATGGGTTTGACTACTTGATCTCAACCTGATCCTGTTCACACACTCCTGTGTCTACTGTTTCTAGAAACAAAGCTCAAGAAAAGTCTGTAAGGATTCTAATCCCCTATAATCTCCCAGTGACTACACATGGAAGAGGTGCTGCTTCACCTGCTTTTACAACCTGAGAAATAAGGTCGCTGAACACAAGCATAGTCAGTCTTGGCACATCCTTCCTAGAGCATGAGAAAAGGTAGGCTCTCCACAAGGCCAAAGAGATATAGAAGAAAGGCCATATACCACCAGCTGATCTGAGATAAGTAAAGAAAAAATGAAAAGGACAAGCCAAATTTTTGCTCATTTTCACCTTGAGATCTTTGAATTTCATGAAACTAGATTCTACCACATAAACCACAATTTCTGTCTTGTCTCAGTAAACAGACCAACACATGACAGATGTTTCAAGTCCTAGTTAGCAAAAACATGGTCTCTGGCCAAGAAGAAGCTTAAACATTGATCTTCCCCAGTAATATTAAGACAAGAGAAATGTCACAACATTAGAGATCATTGAAAGAGATGGAAGAAATGTACAGTTCTCTACCTTCTGCCAATCATAAAATATATACAGGACACTTAAGCTTTCTGACTGTTAGTTTCCATGAATGTGCAGTTAAGGCAAGAAAACACTCCCAGCTTCTCTGCAGACTCTTTTGGGCATCAAATGAGATGAGGTGGGTATGAAACTCACCAAAAGTTAAGCTGCAAAGAGCCATAAGATATCTCTTTTGTGTTTTTAAGAGGGAAAATTGAAATCTAATCACTTAATCCAAACATGGTGTAGTGTTTATATAATTATAATCTGTTTTCACTGACCAATTTATATCATTCCAATTTTTTGCATTGTGAGTCCTATTCCTATCTAATTATACCTTTTTCACTTTGGTAGTTTTAACCACACAGACATGTGTTTGTGACTGAAAAACTATCTAGAATTTCTAGGGTGACCATGAAAAATAAGCCAAGATTGAGAAAATTTGCTTTCACTAAATGGAGAACCAGATTTCTGTATGTGCAAGCAGTGAAGAGAAGTGGAGAGAGAAGAGGTGGACAAGTAGAGATCATACCAAATAAACTCCTAAACTTCTCAAATCATTATGTTAATAGTTCTTTCTCAAGCGCGGCTTTTTCATATAATTTCATGTCCTCCAATGCAGACTCTATGCTGATGTCATTCTTTTGCCATCTCTTTTCATTTGTAGTTTATCCTCCTTGTCACAACCTCAGTCTTTTCTTTCCCTCCCTTCTCTGACTCACTCGCCCTAAAGACAGCCTCACCATTACCTCTGGTTTCTTTTCTGACTTGCACTTTTGCAGCAAACAAAGTGCTTTAGTGTGAAAAATGTAAAGCCATGGACTGTAGTGATGGGCAATGCCCTGCCAAGCAGCACCAAACACAATGGCAGCCAGATAAGCAGGAAGGTCCTTGGGAACAGCTCCTAGACAGCAGGGGTGCTCCCACCCCCCCAGGCCACCTGGGCATGGTGTCACTCTCCTTGTATGTACTCATGTGTCTTGCCAATATTCATAAAGAGTAACAGTCCCTAGTGTATAGAACACAGCCACCTAACTGCTCATTCTGACAGCAGTAACTCTGTCTCCACTGCACAATATTTTTAACACTTCTTGTGCTGGCTATTTTCTGTGCCACCGCATGAATGGTATAAGCATTCAATAAAACACACACAACTCCTGAACTACTGGATATATTTTAATGAAATTTTAAATGCATAGAGATTAAAGCTTCTAGACTGAGTACGATCAGAGAAATAGCTCCTAACAGTTCCAAATAAATCTTCTGTGGAGTGAAAAACCGGAGACTAGATGAACACGTGAATACATGAATACGTGAGCAGAGCAAAAAGTGTTAAGTAATCACTATTGGTCAAGTTGAGGAGGTTTAAGATGATTGTTCTCAAACTTGCATATGCAGAAGTACTTGAGAAAGCTTGTAAAGACCCACCCACAGGGAGTATGAATCTGAAGGCCTGGGGCAAGACCTGGGAGCCTACAGTGTTAGCAGGTCTTCCCCAGGTGATAAAAGATGTTCCAGAGCCACAGTTAAAAGACATTGTTCTAAGGTTTTGCTGAGAAAGCCACCACTACTCTTGTATACAGCCTGGAAGATCTAAGAGGGAATGGTCCCCAGAGGATCACTTTGGCCCCAGGACTGGTGCTGATCCCCTTATTGTCTTTAGCCTCAGTCTTGTCCCACAAGTCTGGGGTCATTACCCCTCCAGCTATGCAAGCTGGTTGGTGAGGAGGAGTAGATGGCACTGGGCCATCTAACTTAACCCTTAAGCTACAGTCTTTGTAAGTTATAAAGGGAAATAGGAGGCTCTTCCAGAGCGGTGAGACAGTGCCCTCGAAAAGATGTGTACCTTTGCTAATGAATGCTACACCACAGCTAGAGAGATACCTACCATCTCCAGAGTTGGGGAGATAAGCAGTATTTACTGAGTCCTCACTCTAAACTCCTTGAATTCACCAGAAGCTGGAGCTATTTCCAGGACAGACATGTTTCCCCCCTTCCCATATGTCTGAAAACGTAATTTTCCATAAAAACAATAATAGAAGGGGAATTAAAGCCCCTCCTCAGTCTATGAATGGTGCCACCTCTTGGAAGTATTTTAAATCCATCACCATAGTCCCGTCTTGGGGTCTCATCTTTTTTTCTGGACAATTACAGTAGCTTTCAAAGTGGCTCACTAGCCTCTACTCTCTCTTTCCACTCACCTTTCTCTAGCCTGTTACCAGTTATTTTTCTCATATGTAAGTTGTTTATTAATGTTATTAATGTACTTGTTTCTCTCTTCTAGACTCTATGTTAAACCTCTGCATACTATTTTTAAAAAGCAATAAAAAAAACATCAAATTTAAAACAGTAACTGAAATACCTGGAAAAGATGGTCATTACATATGTTTTATCCAGAAAGGTATGTAGAAATTATTCCCCAGTTTCATTAAAAACCATAGAATTCCACGGAGCCAATCATCCTTTTTTGCCTTGACGGTTATAACTATCTTTTAGGGGCTGGACATACCAAACACAATGAAATTCACTTTTTATAATTTATAATTTCACTGCTTTCTTTTATTCTCAAATATGAGATGGAGGGAGGTAATAGGTTGTTTTGACTGACGCAAAAAATTTATTTTGGTAGTAGGGTAGACTATTAATATGAATAGCAGTAATTTTAATTTTTGGCAGAAAAGTTATTGTGAGACCTGTGTTGGCAGCCTTCAAGTTTTAATTTTATTATTCCATTTTTTTTGAGTCACTTAAGAGGTTGAAAGAAAGTCAAAATGTTCCAGAAAAATTTTCCACTTTCGTTTGGTTACCAAATGGGGTCCCCTTCCCACAAAAGGCTAGTATATATCCCTCTCCATAGTACATTAAAGGAGTTAAAGAAACAATAAGCGAAAAAGTCATTAAGCTTATTCTATTTTTAAAATTCCCCCTTTTTCCTGTTTTATTCCCCAATGTCATGCAAAAATGCTGTTTAGATCATGTGAACAGAGGACATAAAATGGCCCTCCCCAGATTATGGTGATTCTGAACAGCGTGTTAGCAAAGAAGGTATTTATGGCTGACACAGTAATGAGAAAATTTATATTTGAAACAAGAGATTATTCATGCAGGGACCCTAACAGCTCTGCCTTCAGCACAAAGAGATACAGGACTACAAATGGATTGTGATCAAACTGGACAGCTGAACTGGGATGCAAGGCCATGGAGATTATTCTCCTAGTAATATCGCAACTTTGGTGAAAGGCATGTTTTGACTCTTCGCTAGTAGAAAATGGGGCTCAGAACTTTTAGTCCTGCCTGCAAAACTAGCAGCCAAAGGTTCACACAGATAAGAGCACATACCCTCATTCAGAGCTTGCACAGTGCCAGGAGCACCTGGTGACCCCTTGTTACAAAGCACGGCCCTGAGAGATCATAGAGAGAACATCGCTGGTTTTTGGTTGTGAAGGAAGTTACTAAGTGAAGTTGAGGAACACTTACAATGCTGGGTAAAGAATGGTGTTTCTTGTTTTCCAGCTCACTTATTTAGAGTTCCACCCATCAGCTGGGTCTGAATCATCTCAGCCAACCCTGGATGGCCCAGGATACAGAGGGTGAAACACCAACTGGATTTTTGAACAGCAATCAGTGGATTCTTTAGACTTGGGACCTGCAACTATTTGAACTGGTAGCTAAAGTCATAATGTGGGTATTTGTTTTATCAGCTCATTTTGTCCTGTTTTTGGCAAGTGGGCTTCATATTGGACATTTGTGGCTACTTTTTTTAACTTATAAATCTTACTTTTTACCTTAAATAAATTATAAGAAAAAGTTCAGTACTAGCAAACTTTTATCCTTAAAATGAACCTCTTTAAGATTTTTTGATAAGTTAGATTTCTCCAATGAAACCTCTTTTTGAAACTGCACTTTTGCGATATTTGCAAAGGCTATTTAATGCTTTCGTTTTCCAAGGCTTCTTACACGCATGCATTATTTCCTAGTCTAAACCCATGAAAAACCAAAATGGGTAAAATATATTTTTAAATGAATATCATTTTATTACTTTCTCATAAATACTAATTATCATGGACGCAAACCAAATGCCAATAAAATGTTTCTAACTATATGCATCCTAATTTATGAATCAATAGCTCATTTATAATCAGCAAATTGAGTTTAAGCCAATGCAGATGAAATGTTTGGCAACCTTTCTATTTCTATGCAACATTTTCCTCTATGTTTGTGTTAATTTCATTTGCTCAGCCAGCCCTTCTGTATGTACTCCACAAAGTGGATCCCTGATGTATGTTCACAAATTCTTAATTTAATGGGGTCCACATGACCATTCTCTGGGTGAGAGCCATCACAGAATGCCTCCTTCAAGTGTTAATCTCGAGGGTGGAACAGTCAAGCCCTGGAATCAGGAGCGGCTTTGTAACCACATTAGAGACTTGGTTTGCAGCTTTTGAACAAGTTACTTATATCCATAGGAAGCAGTTTCCTCAGTTATAAAACAGGAAGAATAATCCTGGGAATAACACACTAATGTGAGTAAAGCTCTTAAAGATCCTCTTGTGAGAAGTGCAGTAAAAGGACAAAGTAATATTATTGGTACCTTGTCAACACTCAAATAATACGCTTAGGTATTAAGCACAAGTAACTATAAATATAAGTAGAATCAAGGCCTGCAGTATAATCACATAATCCCATTCAGTGTGTTCAACCAGAACTATAATTTAGTTACGCATTTCAGGAAGATAAACTATTCAACATGGAGATATCTATTCAGGTTTATTATAATAGAATTACAAATTTGCTTATGATGGGGAGACTAATGATTATCTTATATCTGTTTCATCAATTTAATTTGACTTGCTTTGTTAGTTTAGCTTGTTTTTTTATTTCAATGTGAGTGTTTCTATAAATTGAGAATAGATTATCCTAAATTACTTAAAGGAATGGTTTGAGTTGGGCCCTGACTTTGTCTTCCAGTCATCTTCTCCATGTTCAGTTTTAAATGTCTGTGGTTATTTTCAAAGGATATGGATCAACTGAAAAGCAGATAGCTTAATTTGGTTCTTTTTGCAAATATGTGTTAGCTTTTCTCCCCTTTTGGAATTCATAGAATTGACCAAATTGTAGGTAAATGGAACATGTTCTTGTTTGATCCTTATTTGATGAAAGTTGTTATGTTTTCATCAAAAGATAGCATATTTTATATCACAATCACCATGACATCATATTTTGTATCACAATCACCATGACATAATTACATAATATATTTCATGTATTCATAACACATTTTCAGTTCCACAGTTATTGTTCATCTTTTCTACTACACTTAAGTTTAGACTGTGGTCTTTTTAAATAAATCTCAACCAGTCAGTGAACCTTGGTTATGATTTTTGATATTTTCATATTTGGATGTTTAATATTTTTAAGACTTGTCAATGGACATTTAAATTCCTTAATTTTTAACATAGGACAAAGATCCCATGAAGTGGTAATATTTACAGAGAGCTTTGTAATCACTAACAACCCAATGTTTAAGTAATATCCTTTAGGTTGGTGTATAAATACACACAAACTATATATAGACTTACTTTCCAAAGGAAAACTATAGCATTCTTATCTATTCTTATCATAAATAAAAGTAGAATATTCTGGAGCAAGCCCAATGTTTCTTGGCATAGACTAGACCAAAAATATTTTCCTCTGGTTTAGTCCCTACTCTGACACTGAAAATTTCTCATTAAATTCTAAAAAATAATTTTCATATTCTTATGAAAATATATTAATATAATTTATTGTCCATTATTTTTATATAATATTTACAAGCAATATTTCCAACAACTTGTAAATATACATTTGGTTGAGGACAAGAAAGAGAACATAAGAAATTACATGGCTCTGGGGTTTCAGTCATGAGGAACAGATGAATCTTTATTTTCAAGGTGGTTCCTCTCCTTTCTCTGCTCTTCTGCCTCATTTGCTACCACATTTTGAGAAGAAACATTTTGAGAAGAGAGACCCCAAAAAGGCTGCCCATCAACCCAGTGATCTATAACTTCATTGACACTCCAACTCCCTACCTTCTGCACCACAGAGAATGGACCTTGAAGCACCATGAAGGCAAAATATAGGCAATTCCTGAGATGATCAAAGGAACTGTCTAAGAGTCTTCTTTTTTTTTTTTGTACTCAACTCAAGTACCTCAAAGAAGAGCCCTGGGGTGTCCCACAGTGGATTCTGCCCAGCCTCATCTAATGTCTAATGTTCCACTGATCAGTGGATCAGTGTCAAGATTTTATCAATTGCTTGCCTTCCTTAAAGGAAATCTTTCTGCTCCTCTCCTTGTCTATGCACTATACTCACTTTCCAGTTTACTAACATTTTGATCTTCCAACACTCAAATAAACTAACCATGTCATCTGCCTTGAGCAAGAATCCTTGATCTTTGCACTTAAAAAAAAAAAGTTAGCAAATCACAGCAACAAAATTCTTTCTTATTATGAGATTCTAAAATTCTAAAACAAGTGTTTCATACCAGCCCTTCTGGTTGGAGGACCAGAGAAACAAGAAGCTTTATCCATTGAGTTCTTCCTTTTCTAACACCTCCTTCAGAAGCCCTACGGGAATATCACAGGGAATGAAAAACCCTCTAAACTAAACAGCAAGAGGAGATCTCCATGTGAATTTTTATTTCCCTAAATATCTAATTCCTTAGCTCCATCTGAACATAGCAAATAACAAAATGTACCTGCTGCCACCCTCAAATCTTATAAGGAATCTTCACTCTTCCACCTTTTTTTGAAAAGTGGGTTACTTTTAGAATGAAACCACAAGATACATGGGTTACAGATCTATATAAATTGCCACTAAATGAGGGGGGTTACACGTTTATCCTTTCTGATTCCACTAAAATCTGACCCGACAATGGGGAAGCATTGAACTTTCCTGTGTATTTGTGGTCTCCCCACATGCCCACAGGTGAACACTTGTTGTCTGGTCTCTCCTGATATTCCCTATTCAGATGATAAGTCTCAGGAGAGCAGGGATCATGTTTACATTAGTTATCTCTACACAACACCAAAGGACTGACCTAAACACACACCAGCACCAGCATTTGGCAACCATTGTTTGATAGGTGAGTAAGAAAGAACTTTATTTGAAGTTTTTATTTACTCATTCGACCTGAAAATGCAGAGATTTTTTAATCCATTAATTATCAACAACCTCCCCCATCACAATAGCGGTTGCTGTACTTTGTCACTAAGCTCTTAAAAGGTACCTCATACTATGACTTGTTTTCCTATGCATGGCTATTGGGACATAATAACAGTTTTCCATTTTCCTAATGATATATAAATGAAATGTCAACTCTACCCAGCAGCAACTATGCACTGAGTAGTGAACACTGGAAATACAATGATGAGAGTGGACAGTCATTGTCCTTGCCCCGTGGAACTTGCAGGAGGAGTGGGAGGACAGGCATTGTGTAGTGGTGTCTGTGTGTGCCACAGTCCCCAGTCATGTGAAGTGTCAGAAAGACATCCATCAAAAGGTCACCTAAACAAATGCTATCCAGGTAGGGACAAAGTCGGGAATCTGACCTATGCAAAAAGGCTGGGAGATTTTTTTATAAACTGAGAATGGAAAAAATGAGTAGTATTTAAGAAGGCCAAGCAAGTAGGGAAGAGCATGAATAGCCAAGGGCACAGCATGTACAAAAGCCTTGTAGTAGTAGGAAGGTTGGCAAATACTAGGGCCTGAGAGAAAAATAGCGAGGAATAATTTCCTTACATGAGGCAAAGTGAAATGGTTCAGAAGCAAAGAAGGTCAAGCAAACTCTGAAGCCACTTTGGTTATTCGTCGTCTAGTGCAACCTGATTCTTTTCCCTCACAGTCCTTCTCCCCTACATGGTACAGAGCAGCTAAACCCCTCATCTGAGAGTGGGAGGTCCGGCTGATTGACAAGCAGTCACTGTGAGTCACAGTCAGTCATTCCCGACAATCTTGGGTTATTATTAAATGTAGTGGAGCAGTGAATTCAATGGTTAGAAACAGAACGGAAAGAGCCTGAGAAACTCAGCGAGGCAGCCTAGAGAAAAGCCACCTCCATGGAACAGGAAGTCTTTTCTCTTTTCAGAGCATCATCCATCATGCTGGGGGAAACGGCAGGAACGTAACCTACTACTTCTTAATAGGCTTCTGCACAGAGAGTGGCTTTGAAGCAGCAGCTGCCCACAGTAAATTTCATTGACCCTTAGAGCCTTTCCCCAAGTTTTCCAACTGTTTTGTCTCCTGACTTGCAGCTCAGCATTGGGTCCAAGTAACAGCACCTGACAAAACTAAAGAGCCTCCGCCGTATGAGAATGGAAAGCGTTCAGCGATGTTGTCTTTTCTGTGCTACCCCAACAGTGAGACATGATGCCATTCCATCTGGCCATAAAGTGTATTCTTTCCCAGGGAGAAGAAGCACAGCAAGGGATTTTATTTTAGGGTCTGGTATTTTACTGTATATATAGTAAAGGAAAAAATAGTGAAATGTAGCCCAATCCAAAGATAAGGTAGCCTAGGGTTCAAGTTGTCTCATTTAATCAGCATTAATGAGTTGAATAGGAACAAAGATATTTAGTGGTCATTTGGGCTTGATTTTTTTAAATTATGAAGTTGCAGAGACAGCAAAATCAAAAGATGGTGTTAGAAAAAAGTCATGAAGAGATTAAGAACACATATTTGAAAATTCAGTTATTTCCTCTTCTGAATGATTTTCATAACAATTGCAATTAAATGTAGGAAAATAAATTTTTTATGAACAAAACAGAAACTACTTAGTAAACATGTGGTCCTTGATACCCAACACTGATGTTCCAGGTCTTTGCTCTGGAGTCTGAGCTGCTTTTCTGGAAGTGGGAATAGTATTTCGCTCTTGCCACCCTCTCCTAGAGTCTGGTCACCCCTGTGAGCTGTGAAAGACCTTTGTGAAATGAGGGACTGGACCACAGCGCATCTACTTGTCACTTAGGGCCCTTCGTCACACTCTGGATTGTATTATTAGCAACTGAACTGATTATTAAAGTCCAAGAAATTTTTCCAACATTCTTCAATTCCTTCACCCCCAAACAAGTAATAGAGGCAGATGTTAAGTTTGAGGATTTAGAGGATATAAGTTTTAAGCCATGCATTCACAGTGACCTTAAATCCTCAGAACAGAAGAAGAGCAGAAAGTTTGGATTCTATTTTCTCTGAGTTATCAACAAAGGTCCAAATAATTTCTTACGAAACTGTCACAATTGAGCATTTACTTAACATAGAAATCTCCTTGGGTTTCTTCTCAGTCTTCTTAGTCATGAAAATCTCCTTTGGGGGAAAAATGACATGTCAATGATTTTTTTGCTATGAAGAGAAATTCTTAAAATACAGTTTAGGAATTATGACCATCATCATAATAATGATTATCACAGTAAATGTCAGTTGAGCAAAGACTACAGGCCTAACACTTTTTATATCTTTTCCTCTTGAGGTCAGGACACCTATGTTGAGTTGGGACACCCAGAGTAGATGCTCAAGGAACATTTGCTGATGGGTTTGTAATGCATGGTTGAGCCTAAAAGCATAATTCAACAACATGCACAAAAGTTACTGAGTCAGGGTCATGATATAGCATGTATATACCTTTAGGCCAACTTCAAAGTAAAGGAAATACCTAATTAATTTTATATTTTAAGTATTAGCATAATAAACCAACTAATTATGAACTTATATGGACTAATAACCAGCAGGGAATTAAGACAATAATTACCAGTAATAATTACGGGACAGCATAACTAATTAGCACTCTATCTCCATAGACTGAGTCAAAAATAACAAACTAATTTAGGGTGAAGAAAGAAGCAGATGCACACAGATCCTAAGCACTCACATTAAGTTCTAGAGGTTCAAGACTAATCTCACTCCATGCCTAGCTAGGCTGAGTCATATGAAATCACGGTTTTTGTTAAAATGTTCAGTGATCATCAATTTCATATGACTCAATATTTTAAAGTAGGTATCCTTGTGTTGAAGTAAAAGTAAGAGTAACAAATTACCACAGGTTAGGCATATTATTAATATGCAACTTTTTGAAGAGATCTTAAAAGAAATTACGTTAAATTTCTAGCAGCTTTACATTTATACAGTAAATGTCCAGCATTCACACACTGAACATATTTAGTCAGTTTCTGCCCACAGGGACTCAAAAACATCTCTTTAGAGGATACAAATATATAAACAAATAAAACCCTTTAAGATTATTAAATTTCAAATATGTACATGTATATGTATCTCTCCTCATCAGGCAAAGCAAACCTAAATGAGCTTTCCATATTCCTTTAGCATTTCTCCATTAATCCAGAAGTGACAACAGACTCTTGTCATTCCAACTTTCTTCCTCAAGGTACAAGTCCTGGCTGTAAAAGGAAGGTCTGTATCTTGGAATATTAAAGAGACATTGACTGTGGACATTATGGGATTTTTTTTAAAGGAAATAAGTAATGGGGATATAACAGATTAGTTTTTAATTATATTCCAACATTTACATATATATCAAGTATCACACAGGTACAAGGCATTATACTGGGCACCATGGAAAATATAATAATTAAGGTGATGTTATCACCTCCAAGAATCTTATATTCTAGGGAACAAGAAAGAAACACAACAAGCTATAAGGGAAGGTGAAAGATGACAGACCAGGAAAGAGGAACAAGTAAAGTGAAAACTGGCTTGCAGGCTTGGGAGGCAACACAGCAGTACCAAGATGGCTGTGGAGAAGTAGTATTTGAACAGATCTTGAAGAATGGCCAGAATGTTGACAGGTAGTGATTAGGAAGGTAGGTTTAAATAATCCAAATCAAAAGGATGATGACAAAATGCAACAGAGAGAAGCTTAAAGGCAGAGCAAGTTCAGAAAAATTCATAACTGCCTGAAGTACATGGTTTGTAGAAAATCTGGAAAAGAAGAATGAATGAATTTGAGCTACAATTTGTCTTAGCCATTAAGGAAGACATCAAATTTATTCTATAGGCAGTTGGAGAGGCACTACAAAGATTTAGGGCAGAAATAAACAACTCTTAGAGTAACATTTTAGGGAGACTAATCCATAACTGTGTATAAGATGGATTGAGAGGAAGCAGGAAAATTGAGGGCAGTACATGGGGTGGGGTGGTAAAAATGGAGTTACAAGTTGGAAATAATGAAGAAGAAGAAAAGCAGTGAGGTGAATGAGTACAGTGATGTGTACTCGAAACTGAGAAAAATCAATGTGATTCACAAACCAGAGATTGACTTCATGGGATGTGGTGACCAGGTCCATGTGGAACAAGAAGAAGAGGCATGAAGTGGAGAAAACACCAAATCTGCAGTCTGGGATGACAGAGGGCTTCCATCACCAAAGCTGCAAACAGAGTTTACAGCATCAGAAGGACACTTCCTCACCAGGGGATGAGGAAGACAGATGTGGGTTAGGGGGAGAGGGAGCAGGCCAATTGGAGTCCAGTTCCTAGAGTTGAAAATTGATCTAATTTTGATTTTCATTTTACTAATTCAGAAAATATTATATAACTAATAAGAATGTTTTTTCCCTAGAATAAAACTTAAAGTCTAATAAATTGCAAATGAAGTTAAATGGATCCAATAATGGTTAAACATATATTTTTTTAAGATTTATTTATTCGTGCATACAAGAACTGGGGTTTAGGCCAGAGATGTGTGTGGGGTGCAGGGATTCACCAGAGACAGAGTGGGTAGCAGAACAGGTGGCTCTACTGAAATACACTGCTGAGGGGAGCAGCAGGCGAGACAGGAGAGGTCTGCTGCTCCATGTGGGAATCTCCCTAGCTGGGGATGGAACTCGTGCTGCAGTGACTGCGGAGAGCTTCATGGTGCTGAGACTTACCCCGTTGTGCCACCAGGCAGGCCCCAAAATTAGTTTTACTGATAGAAGGAAACAAAGTAAATGAATAAATAAACTAGAAGCCCATAGGGGAGAAGGAAAGGAAAGAGCACAGGAGGACTCACTTTTACATGAATATTTTTTACATGAATATGGGCAGAAAGAGAAGAGTGTGGTCAATCAAATTTTAAAATCAAAAGTTGGAAGGACAAAGTCCAATGCATTGTTAAATTGAGAAAGAAGTTAGCAAAGAATGGGTAAGACTTTGAGACAGTCCTGTTCATTTTAGTGTCTAAGGCTACACAGGAAGGGGGAAAAAAAGGGCAACATTTTAATAAGTGGATTAGAGAAATGCCAAAAGAGTTGATTGGAAGTGAAATAAAAGGACACTGGGATGGGCTCACCAGAAATATTTGTTTGAAAGATTGAAGAAGATTTGTTTTTCCAGTATTACGTAAACTAATCACCAGTATTTAAAGTTTACTGACTCTTGGTAATCCCGACTTCTAGAATGACTTAGACGTTAGCAGACGTGCTTCTGCATTGTTTCCACACGAAGCCAGTGACTGCCTTTTCTTGTTAGAAATATGAGTCATACTTTCTCTTAAATATCCCCTCTACTCCTCCCTTTTTATTTGCCAATATAATTCTGAAAGAGTGGCATGTACAAAGACCTTCATTTTGACAACTCTTCTGCATTTGAGAGCTTGTCTTAAAAAACAGTAGGCACATGTATTATTTTGGTTTTTCTAACCTTTCAGGCAGCTGAATATTGAGTATTCCAAAAGCTTATACTTCCTAAGTCTCCAAATACTTTTCTGTTAAAAAATACATACTCTAAAAATTTGGGTCATTTGAAAGTCTAATTTTGAACGAATGTAAACACACCAGTAACTACATAAAACTTACACTGAATGGAGCTACCATAGCTTGGTCATCTGATGCCCAAGAAGCAGTCCCGTGTGGAAGATGGCCTACCTTTCTCTGTCATCATTGGCTACATATATCAGAAGGGGTGAAACTCAGAAAAGAAGATATGCAAATTGCAAATATATGGAAAGCATGAGGCTCTCTGAAGTATGCTTCTCTTTGAGGATTTAACAACATTTTTCTCTTTTGCCAACAACCAAAGACACAGATTAGAATAAATCTTTAAATGTGATCATTATTACACCATGTTGAGGCTGACTATAGAACTGAAGCACCCAGAGGGGGAGAGGTGGAGAAGAAGATGGGGGAGGGATGAGAACAAAGAAGGAATGGAACACAAGGGTCTACAGTGGGGAACTATGAGTGATTTGATGGTGGGTGCACTGTGGAGGCAATTCTAGAAGCAGAGGAGCCCTACACTTCCCAAAACACCAACAGTAATGTAAACCAAAGCTACTTATTAAAAAAGCCATATCTGTGTATATATATTCATGTGTGTGTGTATATATATATGTGTGTGTATATATATGCATGTATATTATTTACAGCTTTTTTTTTAAAGATTTATTTATTTATACATACAAGCTGGGGTATAGGCCAGAGGCGTGGGGCAGCGAGAGGGTTCACCAGAGACAGAGTGGGGAGCAGAACAGGCAGATCAGAAATACACTGCTGAGGGGAGCAGCGGGCGAGGCAGGAGAGGTCTGCCACGCCATGTGGGATTCTCCCCAGCTGGGCGTCGAACTCACATTGCTGCTGCCGACAGCTCCACAGCGCAGCACTCAACCGCTGTGCCACCAAGGAGGCCATATATATATACATGTATATTATATCAAGTAACAGTTCAATAAAAGTATAGAGTACAGTTGTCTAGGGCAGGTCATTTTACAAGAAATGTAAAAACATAAAACAAGAAACCAAGTAGTATAATAAAAGATGAACTTGGACCTACAGTAAGAAAAAAAGAGATAATAATAGTGCCCAACACTAAAGCTAGGAAATGACCAACTAGGCTCCTCTGATTACCTTACTTATTATTAATGATTTGATGATGACGATGATGAAAGATGCCATTTTAAAAGCTTTTTCTAGGCATACATCTAATTTAATCCTCACAACAATGATATAAGGAAAATACTTTAATTAGTCCCATTTTGCAGATGAGGAAATTGATGCTTCCTGGAAATCCTGACCGGATATACAAGACTATGCAGAAGTGAAGGCGTATACACAAAGAATTGACTGATGATATCAATTCAAAAGAGAGGTGCTAGAGAATAAGGAACCACCTCAGATGAGTAAAGATTACACTACAATGAAAACTGCACTGAATATACAATCTAAATCAAGGAGAAATGTGAGCAAGATATTTTTTCTTCCAACACCCTATCTATCTAGAAAATAAAGTTAAAGACAAAATTTCTTTTGCATATTTGCACTGCTTGTAATGATGGCAGTTGTTCAATGAACACACTTAAAAAGAACACACACGTTACATTTTTAAAAATTCAACTGTTGGACATGCCCGCAAAACATGGCGGCGAACAGACGCTAGGATCAGGCTCTTCCACAAAATATCGATTTATGGAGAAAAATATCCCTAACTTTGAGAGCTGACTCGAACAGAACCGGATACCCTACACAATACAATCAACCCCGTGGGTGCTTTAGACTTAAAAATAAACCAAAGAGTCAGAGTAAAGAGAAGAGAAAAGACATCCGACTCCACACAAAGAAGCAGCAGAAAGGAGAGGTGGGCGAACCAGCTTTCCCTGAGAGCCATTGAATACAAGGTTAGAAACTGCGGTGAGGTTGGAGGGTTCCGGCCAGCCGACTGGGAGCACGACCCCCACTCCCCTACCCCATGACCCCCCTCTCTTCCCTGCGTGGCAGCCCTGAGGAGCAGGAAAGCAGGAGGGTCACTGCGTCCCATCCCCCACCTGGGGCTAGGTAACATCTTAAAGGGGAGAAAGTCCAAGCAAGAAACATCCCCCCACTGGTTGCTAGGTGATAGATTAGCCAGAAAAACAGGTTGGGCTGGAAAACCTCCTGAGGAGACCATCTCAAACACTCTGGGCTTTAGAATGCAAATTGATCCCAAGCTGATGGGAAGGATGGCATTTAAGGACTATTGACTGACAATCCCCAAAACCCCTCCCATACCTGTTGCTGAAACTATCTCCTGCTGAAACTATCTCTGACCACATCCTCCCCTGCAAAGTGTCAGCATCTTGGCACCCGGAGGGCGGCAAAAAACAAACAAACAAACAAACAAAAAAAGACCACAGCAGGTGGTGAACACGGCCCAGCACTTGCCACCCCCCGAACTTCTAGGTGGCTGCACACTGGCACCCTAGAAACTAGGGGAGATGAAACGCTGATCAACAGCCACCCACAGCCTCCACCCCTGCACCCCTTCGTGGAGTAGCAGGCTCCAAGCAGCAGAAAAGATTTATTCTAATCTGTGTCTTTGGTTGTTGGCAAAAGAGAAAGACCAGGAGCTCCCAACTCCTCCCCACCAGACATAACCCCAGGGGCAGAAATAGCCCCAGGCAAACATTGGAGGAAAGGGGGAAAAAAGAAAAAAAAAGGAAAAGAAAAAAAATGGGGGGGAGGGGAGAAAGACTAGAAAGACTCCCAGCAAGGACTAATGACAGCAGCAACAGCAACACAAAAAAATCTGTCACTGGAAAGGAGGGGCTGAACCCCAGCAGGGGACACTACGAACAGAGCAAAGCAGAAAACCAACAATGGGAAAGAAAAAAGTCACAAATGACCCTCAAAACAATACACCACAAAAAGAAAATCCCTCTCCAGAACCCATTAATATGGACATAGAAGATTACATCCACCTAACAGATAGACTTCAAAATAGCCATCACAAAAAAATTGATAGAATTAAATGAAAAGAACAAACAGCTGAAGAACGAGAACGAATCCATAAAGAAGAAATTGAAGGAAATGGAAGATTTAAAAACATTAGTAGACGTGCTAAAGAAATCCAGGGAAAGCCAGAAAAGTGAATTAAAAGATATGCAGGGAAGAATAAGCACTCTGGAAGATAAAGATACTAACAGAATCAAGTCAGAAAAAGAAAGAGAAAAACAAAGGAAAAAGAATGAGGAAAAGCTTCGAGAACTATCTGACACCATGAAAAAAGGAAATATCAGAATCATAGGAATCCCAGAAGGAGAAGAGAGAGACAAAGGAACAGAGAAACTTTTGAAGGAGATAATTGAAGAGAACTTCCCAAACAGAAAAGGGAAACAAAAATTGACATACAGGAAGCCAGACAATCTCCATATTATTACAACAAAAGAAAAAAAACTGCAAGACATATCATAGTAAAACTATTGAGAATTCAAGACAAGGAAAATATATTGAAAGTGATGAGGGCAAAGAAACAAATAACCTATGAAGGAAAGCCAATCAGGCTGACATCAGATTTCTCTGAAGAAACACTACAGGCAAGAAGAGATTGGAGGGACATATATAACACACTACATGCCAACAAATGTCAACCAAGAATACTCTACCCTGCAAAGCTCTCATTCCTCTATGAAGAAAAAATATGGACCTTCTCCAACAAACAGAAACTACAGAAATTCATCACTAC
>PVIJ01012823.1:0-48204 GCA_004024925.1 Scalopus aquaticus
CAATTACTATGTCTTCCATCAGTAAACTGAAATATAGCTATTTCTAGGTTATCTGACAGTAATATAATTGAATAGGTATATTTTCAAAGGTTGAGACTATCTCTTAATTAGAAAATTATGATTGGCAAGTTAAAATACCATAGCTTCTCTCAGGTAAATATTTTATTATGTATAAATGCAATTATTATTAAGTTAGCAATAATAATATTTTTCTAATAATAAAATGCTTATTCCTTAATTTGATTATATTTAAAATATGCTAAACTTCAGATTTCAGTTTTATATTTCAAGTAAAACAGATTCAAAAGGTGATAGCTTTTATGTCTGTTATGTATAATTTTTTTAAAAAGTATTTTTTCATATAAGTTTTACATGGCAAAATATAACTCCAACAACAAGTGTACATTATTGATTTCTACTTTAAATTAGAGCAATAGATATTGAAATGTCATAGAAAGCTGTTTGAAATGTTTAATTTAAATCTTTCCTTACAGTTTAAAGCAATGCAGAAATTTAAGAAAAAATGGTGTAAAATCATGTAACTCATGAATTGTTGCAAAGTATTTCATTAATATTTACATTTTAAAGTATTTAAGAGCTCAGTATGAAGTTTTACTCATGAGTTTGTCATTTGATAGGCTTTTTATGAAGTGATTGAATATGGGCAAATATATATTTGACATCTACAGAAATAAATATTAGAATTTTGGTTCTTTGTGCCACTTCTGAAAACATTATTAAATGTACTCATTCTTATAATAAAAAATACTATAGCTATTAGACATGTTGTAAATTTAATGCAACATTATTAAATGCAATTTACAAAAAAAATACCCTTCTCATTGAAGATGGAATATTGTTTAATGCCAAAACCTTCTTTTGCATTATGTTAAATGACCATTTTTGGATTATGAAAATTTTATTAAAATTAAACATAATTAAGGGAAAAATGTTAAAGTGTCAGATGTTTTTCTTCATAGTGAAAAATAACATGGAAGTCAAATTACTGAATGTATAGTTGAAACATTACAAGGAAATTAAGTCTCTAAAAAGAAATTCATTAATAAAATTCTAAAAGAATTTACTTGGTGCCTGTTAGAAGCCATAATGGAATGAGAGAGAAAATTTTACACTAGGGCACTAAACAACTAAATACCTCAGTTAAAATATATTAATCAACAGTTTGAACTTTGGATAATAGATAGTAAGGGCCTATGAACCTTGAGATAACAGAATCAGATGAGAGTAATCTAATGATTACTTTAGCTTAGTATCTGTATTTAATTTCCAAAGAACAGTAAAGAAAGGAGAAATATCTTCCTTAGTCATTTTTGAGTTGAGGAGAGTTGATAGAGTCCACGTAATAGAGGCTAGGAGCAGAGGACTGATGAAGTGAGAATAGCATAAGAAGAGAGCAGAGGGTCACCTTTTATATTTTGAGAAATGCTGATCTTCATGTGTATAAAAGGAAAGTTGAACTAGTAGAAACAGAGAATGTAATGATAGGGTCTGTGGGTATATAAAATGTGGAGTACAAATTTCCAGTGATAAAAATGACTAAATTATGGGAATCTCAAGTACAGCATGGTATTATTTTTTAAGAAAACTATATTATGTATTTGATAATTGCTAAGAGAATACATCTTAAATATTCTCACCACACACACACACAAAAAGAATGGGCAATTTTATGATATAAAGGAGACTTACTTAAAACTATGGTATTTGTTGTTTCATAATATGAAAATGATTCAAATTAACACATTGTATATTTTGAATGTTATAATGTTATATGTTCTTTATATTTCAATAAAACCAGAAGAAAACAAGCAAAATAAAAAAAAAAATGCAGTGACTGTGGAAGAAACACCAGAAAGCAGTAGAATGATGGCTTCTAAAATTTAGAAAAGGCTAGAAATGATAAGTGTTCATTAGTAACCCAAGAGGGAAAACCTCAAAATGTGTGGTATATTGTAGAGTTCTCAGGAAGTTATCCGCTAAGCGCTAAGTAGGGATGATAAACTCATCTTAGTCTAAAAGTTGTTGTATACACCTCAGTAAAGCTTAAAAACAAACATCAAAATCATTCATGCAAGTAACCTCACTGCCTGCCAAAACAAGTCCACTGTTATTTAATGAAATGCCTTAAAACCTAACAAGTTAAAAAAAGTAAAATTTAGAATGGTCAATATCTAATTAAAAATTATCAGACAAGATTAAGCAGAAGAATGGGCCTCCCTGGTGGCGCAGCAGCTAAGCGCAGCACTCTGGTGCTGTGGGCAGCTGCGGCCCAAGTTCGATGCCCGGCCAAAGAGATTCTCACATGGCACAGCAGACCTCTCCTGCCTCTCCCGCTGCTCCCCTCAGCAGTGTATTTCTGTTGACCTGCCTGTTCTGCTCCCCACTCTATCTCTGGTGAACCCTCTCACCGCCCCACACCTCTGACCTATAACCCAGCTTGTATGCAAAAACAAAATAAATATTAAAAAAAAAAGAATAGAAAAATTTGACTCATAATCAGGGGAGAACACCCATCACCAGAAATGTCTCAAGAAACTGCAAGGATTATAAATCCAGGAGGTGATGGCATTTGTTATTATTAAAATATAAATACCCTCAAGAGAGCAGATAGAAAATTAACATGGTGAGGAGAGAAGAAAGTGAAAATGCAAAAGTTACTGCTGGAAATAAGAGCTAAAATAGAATAACAAATACAAACACTACAAAAATAAAACTAGAAACTGCAGAATAGAAATGACCTTCAGGATTTAACAACAAAACTGTCAAAAATAAAGTAGAGAAAAAAATAGAGTGAAAATATGAAGCCTGCATCAGAAGCCTGCAATAAAATATCAAGCAAGTTAGTGTTATGATAAAGCTATAGAGTATAAATCCTAAAATAATTCCCCAAAAAAGTAAAAAATAGACTTTTTGATTAAAATAGTGTAACAGAATGAATGATAGATACAAAATGAATAACCATGTATTACATACAGACATTAGTAACTTCACTGTAGTATTTTGTGAGAAAGTTAATTTCAGGAAAAATAATTTAATGGGATAGAGAAGGCACTTCATAATGATAATGATGTACATCAAGCAATAGAAAAATCATGAATTTGCAATTATTAAAATAACTTCCTAACAGATGAAAGAAAACAATTATTGAACAAAGGAAAAAAGTAAGAAGCCCATCTTTATATTTGTATTATTCCAATAATTATTTCTCAGTAATTCATAAAACAAGTAAATATGACGGAATTAAGATTCTAAATATTTGAATACTAGCACCTGATTTAACCCATATTACTTTATTAAAAAATCTACTCAACAACAGCAGAATGATCGTTACTTTCAATTGTATATTACAGATTTAGCTATGGGTAATTATGATATAGGAAAACTCAGTAAATCGCAACTTCAAAATATTATTAAAATGGAACTCTAACCACAACTGAGTTAAGCAAGAAAAATATCAGGAAAATTCTGAAATATTTGAAATCAAACAACACATGTATCTATGTAAAACACAGGACAAATAAGAAATCAAATGACAAATTAGAAAGCACTTTCACTCAAAAGACAATGATTACACTGGTCAACAATGATATCGTTACTGAATTAAAAAGGCCCTAATCTGTAGTATCTTGGTGTGCTAAACATGAATATAACCCTGAAAAATTTTTATTAGCTCTCGTTTTGAAGATATTTCATATAACTAATTTTATGTTTCACCATCAAAATTTATCCAGTAGGACTGCAACATCCTAAATAACCTAGAATGATGTAACATTGTATCACATTGCATAATATCATAATGCACACATCATCTAGAGTTGATTGTATCATTTTCTGATACAATGCACTACTACTGCCATTAGCTGCTGAAGTAAGCTGATGAAAACAGTGCTATATAGAAAGCCCCGTTGGAAAGGTTGAGCATTGAAATTGTTTCAGACTTTGTGCGAGAGAGTTGAAGCTACTGTTCCATAGAACTGTTATTATTTTATCCATTTAGGCACAATACAGAACAGTGATACCTCAGAAGTGCATTAATAGCATGGACAATTTCTGCTCTATTTGTGGGGAAGTGACATAGGCCACCCAGAAGAAAAGTATCACTTCTCAAGTGAAGAAGGCTTATCATCTTTGGATGCAAGGTCGGTTACCAAGACAAGCCTTGGGCCCCACATTTATGCTGTGCTACATGTACAACACAGATTTCACAGTGGTTAAATGGCAAAAGACCATGAATGCCTTTTGCAGGCCCCATGGTGCGGAGAGAGCCAAGCAATCACATAAAACACTGTTACCTCTGCTTCCTTCCTCCTCTTTCCGGCAGAATAGCGAAGCAAAAGAAGTCGAGAATAGTCTACCCAAACATTCCGTCTGCATTGAGAACAGTTCCACATAGTGAGGGACTTCCTATTCCGGAACCTCCAGCACAATATTTTCTTGATTCATCTGATGAGGACAAGGGTGAGTAGACCTGTTTTTCTCCTATTCCATCAGCATTCAGTGATCCAGATTTTCACTGTGGTGCATCCTCAACCCCTCACAGACTAACACAAGAAGAACTAAATGACCTGGTTTGTGATTTGGACTTACCCAAGAACAAGGCAGAATTGCTAGGATCAAGACTCCAACGATGGAATCTACTAGAAGATGTCACAATTTCTTTATATTGAAAGCGCTACCAGCAGTTGGAGCCTTTCTCCAGAAAGGAAAGTACTCTGCCTCATAAATGCCTTAGAAATCACTCATGAGGGCCTCCCCGGTGGCGCAGCAGTTAAGCGCTGTGCTGTGGAGCTGTCGGCAGCGGTGACGCAAGTTCGACGCCCGGCCGGGGAGAATCCCACATGGTGTGGCAGACCTCTACTGCCTCGCTCGCTGCTCCCCTCAGCAGTGTATTTCTGATCTGCCTGTTCTGCTACCCGCTCTGTCTCTGGTGAACCCTCTCGCCACCCCACTGCTCTGGCTTGTACCCCAGCTTGGATGTATAAATAAACAAAATAAATCTTTTAAAAAAAAAAAAGAAATCACTCATACTGACAAGAATGGAGACTATTTCTAGACTCTTCAAAACTGAGTCTTAAGGATGTGCTTTTGCACAATGGAAACCATCTTCCGTCTATTCTATTACTGAATAGCTGTAAAAGAGAAAAGCGAGGAAATCTAAGAAGTAGTCAATGACTTGGTTTTGTACAGGTATTAGCCATAGGCCTATTACTACTGGCATGCATTTCATGATGTAAACATCAATTTATTGTAAAGAATACAAAAAAAAAAACTAGAGCAAAAATTAGAATTTGACTGTCATATCCATGTTGAGCACATACAAATTGATAGGAAATGACTAATTTTATTTTGGTAACATGACTTTTGTAAAAATTTGTTGACCAGTGTTACCCAACATACCAAAATGGTGGGATGCTGAGAAAATAGTGGTAAAACCAAAATGACCTAAGAAAGAAAATTAAATTCCATTTTTGGTATAATGACCAAGTTAAATGCTTAATAATGAAGATTTTAAGACAAACTCTAAAGCTAAGGTGTATTAACGAAGATCGTGATGGCTCTATGTTAGAGTGACATATAAATAAGAACAGAACAGGATGTATAAATATAGATTCTGACCTACATAATAGGTTGATATTCAATAAAATAATCAAAGCATATCATTAGGGAATGGACATCCAACAATTTATGTTAAAAAAAAAAAACTTGGAGAGCTACATACAGTAGAAGAAACCTTAATCTTTAATTTACATCACATAAAAATATTGAATAAACATGGATCATAGATCAACATATAGAGACAAATTAAATTTTCTAGAGAAAACTATAAGAGATAGATTCTGTAATCTGGGTTAAGCAAAGGAATTTTAGAACATGGGTAATAAATAAGCAAAAATTAAACTGTTTTTCAGAAGACATTGTGATGGAAACGAAAGGGGAAGCCATGAATTGGGAGAAAATATTTTCAGACACACATCTGCGATAAAAAGAACTCCAACACTTAAGAATAATAAGGAAAATATATCAATTTCAATTTGAATACATTTGAGCATACATAAAATAGAAGAAACAAATTGCAAATAAGCACATGAAAAAATGTTCTATATCATTAGTGATAAGGAGTGAAACACTAATTTAAGAGCCTGACAATAAAGAAGTGTTGTTGAGGACATGGCATAATAGAAACTCTTACACAAAGTGGGGGAAATGAATAATTGTACAGCAATTAGACAGTGTTTTAGCAGCTTCTTATACATTAGTTGTACCCTCACCACTGCAATCCAGCAATCTTACCCCTAGGCATTTAGTCAGGAGAAATGAAAACTTATTCCATATGTGATTACATTAAAATGATAATATGAAAACATATGTCTACAAGTGATACTGTTAAAATTTTAGTAGCCATCTTTATATAAAGGGAAAAAAACAAAGAAATGTTCATTAAAAGTGTGATGGATTAGGGCCTCCCCAGTGGCGCAGCGGTTGAGCGCTGCGCTGTGGAGCTGTTGGCAGCAGCGGCGCGAGTTCGACGCCCAGCCGGGGAGAATCCCACATGGTGGTGTGGACCTCTCCTGCCTCGCCCGCTGCTCCCCTCAGCAGTGTACTTCTGATCTGCCTGTTCTGCTCCCCGCTCTGTCTCTGGTGAACCCTCTCACCGCTCCACGCCTCTAGCCTGCACCCCAGCTTGTATAAAAAAAAAAGTGTGATGGATTAAAAAACATGCTTTATCTGTAATGTGGAATACTACTTAGAAATGAAAAATAATGAATAGCTTATAGACACAATAGCATAGATACATGTAAAAGTAATTACACTGATTAAAGATGATAAATACAAAGAGTGAACAATTTGTGGTTCCCTATTCAAGTCTGGATAGACAAAACCACATGGATAGAAATCAGATCAATACTCAGCATCTCGAGCTGGGAAAATGGGATTGATTCATTAAGGACACAGATAAGATAAAAATTAATTTCTTAGTATGTGAATTTTTCCCTGGTTTTTGACCTTTGCATTCATGACAAAAACAGTGCAGACTAAAAATTCTATCCAATTGAAAACAGTGCTTTCAGAGATGGGCCATAATTGTGTGTTGGACTGAAGACTAAGTAAAAAACTAATACACTAATTGAGAATTTCTCTTAAGAAGGATTTGATGAATTAGTAAAAGCTAAACATTTTTATTAAGCCTTAATCCTTGAATAAAATTCTTGTTAATAGTATGTGTGACAAAATGGGAATTACATATTGTATACTTTCTTCTGCAGCATTGCAAACACAACAGCTATCTAAAGCAGTTCATTAGCCAAAGCTGGCTCTTCATCTATAATTATACATATATTTTTATTGGAACCCAGTCATGTTCAGTTGTTTACACATTATCTGAATCTGCATCTTTTGCTAGAACAGCAACATAGAGTAGTTGTGTTACACATTCCAAGGGCCAACAAATCTGACATAAATATATACCATCTGGCTTTGCACAAAGTTTTTTTCTGAACCTAGGTCTAGAGAAAAACCCCTTTTTAAAATTACTTTAATGTAATTTTTATTTGGTAAAGCAACTGACAAGCTAAGTAGAGGAATTCTAATTTGGATATTTGGCAAATATTTTCTCAATGTACAAAATGAGATTATAACCTCATTTATACGATTATAATATGATAAAGATAATAAAAACAGCTTATCATAGTTGCTGAAAATGCCCAAGTAGATAACCTTGAAGACAACTTCTCTACCACCGTGATAAAACAAGTCCCTAATAATTAGAGATTCCTTTAATGAAATTGCTAGTGATAATGATATTCGTGCTTTTTTATACTAATCAATGGAATCCAACAATTATATACATAAAATATTATAATTTTAATACAAGCAAAAAAAAGTATTTGACTTAATTATAAATTATAGTGAGTTTGTTTTCTTTATCTTTCTCATGAGTGAACTTTTAGTCCAAAAAGCTACTAGAAAATTAATCATAATATTCTATCTTGTACAAAAATATGTTTGTTTTAAATATACTGGCTGATCATATAATCACTATTAGTGTTCTTAACAGTTAATATATCTAATGATCAAACATGTCACTAATGTCACTACTGAGGTTACCTCTTCCAAGACCAAATGTTGAAGTTTACATTAAATTGGTACAGTTTAAATATTCCTTTCATGAATTAACTTTGTTAACCCCACATTTAAATTTTTCACAGCAACAGATTCCATTTAATGTCATTGGGCATGGTTAAACACTGTGATATATTTTCTGTCGTTTTAAAGGAGGAGGGAATCTTGTCTAGCAAATGTCAGTGTACACCGTTCTTGATTTTACATGTTTAGAATCAATCTTATGTTTAAAGTAGATGAGATCATAATGTTCAATGTATTAAAATATTCACTATTTGTCCACTCTGACTTTGCATATGTTGTTGATGCAATCTAAAACTAGTTTCTTTTCTTATAATTTCCGAGCAGAACAATTTTTAATTGAATTCTCGTAACTTATCTTCCTATCACCCCTTCCCAGAATCCCATTATTCCCCCAAAGCATCAAGTGATTGTATTAAAGATGATTATACACCCAGAACTAGAAGTGAATGAAATCAATCATCTCATGTTCTTGTTTTGCTTCCTCTTTTGGTTCAATGAAAGGCTTATCTTTCTCACAAAGATACACTGAAGTATGATTTAGTCACCTTGAGGGTCTCAACAAGATGACAGGGACTTAATTTTTCCACTTCCTCCACATGTACAAACAAGTGAATATCATGGAAATATTCAACTGACAATGACATGAGGATTCTGAAAGCTAGCAGACTGGCCTGGAACAAGTGACATGAGAAATTGCAGTGCGATAAGTTCCCTGGTTTTTCCTTATAGCTCTGCTATACCTCAGGGCAGGGTGGTGGAGAAATGTGCAACACTAACCCCTCTCACCCTCCCTCCACACAGCAAAACAATAAGACAAGCCAACCAAAGATATTCTGTCTTTCTAGTTAATGGACTAGTAGAACAGAAATCTAGAGACACCTAGCGAAGATGTGTCTCAGCACCTGTTGCCGAGGACCTGATGCAGTGGCAACAGCAGTAAGAGGTATTAGCAAAGACTGAAACCATTCCAGCCCCTGTTCAAAACTCAGGGCACCACTGGACAATCATATTTGATCACCGTAGAGATCACAGTGAAGCCCTGGCTATTTCAGGCCAATCTCCATAACTGGAACCCCATTAGTGAATCGAGCTATAAGTAAGTACAGCATTATCAGGCTGGTAGTTTATTCCACTCCTGGCTCAAGGGCTGGGGTACCAGCCAGCAGCCCAATCTTCTCACAGCAGGAACAGATACAAAGCTGCACATCCTCCTGCCCTCTACACAGCACCAAAAGTGCACAAAGGCCCAGCGATTTTTGTTCACCCCCCTTCAAAGGTTAGCCAGGATAGCAGGATGGCATGAAAGTTCCTTCTGTTTCCACGTATGGTACCCGCTGGTATTGAGCAGGAGTCTCTAGAGTATCAGACAAATGAAGCAAAGCAGAAGCACTGGCAGGGGAGGGAAACTAAATAGTTGTTGGAATTATTGCTCACAAAACTGGCCAAAGTCTACAGGCAAAACTTAAAACGTGGGCCTCCCTGGTGGCGCAGTGGTTGAGCGCTGCGCTGTGGAGCTGTGGGCAGCAGCCATGTGAGTTCGACCCCCAGCCAGGGAGAATCCCACATGGTGCGGCAGACCTCTCCTGCCTCTTCAGCTGCTCCCCTCAGCAGTGTATTTCTGATCTGCCTGTTCTACTCCCCACTGTCTCTGGTGAATCCTCTCGCCGTCCCACGCCTCTGGCCTGTACCCTAGCTTGTATATATAAATAAATAAATCTTAAAAAAAAAAAACTTAAAACTAAAACAACTTATTGTTAAAATAGATGATCCAGAGAGGATCAATATTTTCCTAAGATTATAATGAAAATGCCCAAGGTATTATTTGAAATATACTTATTACATGAAGAGCCAGGCAAACCTCAAATTTAATGAGAAAAAGAATAAACTCACACCAATACCCAGAGGAATATAATATGAATATTACCAGATAAGTATTTAAAATAAGCTACTATAAAAATGCTTCAGTAGTAACTTACACATTTTCTTGAACCTAAAGAAAGAAGAAAAAATGCATCAGAGAAAAAGAAACTAGAAAAATGAATCAAGGAGCTTCCACATATATGGAAATGGAGTATTTGTCATATTTCCAATTTGTCCCCTAAGAAAAATTGTGGAATCTATATAAAACCAGCATTAAAAAATTGTGGAAACTGGAGATTAAAAAAATCAAAAAACAAAAAACAAAAAAAATACATCTAGGTTTCATGTAACCTGAAAAACAAAATAGCAGGTTCCAGGTTTTTTCTATTATTTCCTATATCCATATATGAGTATTGGAGAAACCAATAACCCAGAAATGTTAATCAATACAGACAGCAAAGCCCTGAGAACAACTCTCTGCTTTATCTAAAAATTCCAGAGTGGGGAAGTCTCACAGATAGAAAACTTTTAAAAAAGAACAGTCAAACCCCACAGAACAATACTTTGGCCCCATTCCCATCCACACCAGTGAAGGCTGAATGGAGATTCTAAACTCTCAACCTTAAACAAAAATTCCTGTCAGTCCTGAATCCTATATTGAGCAAAAACATCTTTCAGGGATGAAGACCAAGTAAACATTTACAAATGAAATAAAAATAAGGAAATTTATCAAGTATATATATATTTAAGCAATGCTACATCATTACATTATGTAAGTTTCAGGTGTGCAGAAATGGAAATCAACATGGGCATATACAACAATAAGATCACCATTAAAAGTCCAATTCCATCCTTAACTACAAAATTATCTCCTTTGTACCTATTTTCCACCCTCTTTCCCCCTTTCTTTCTGGTAAACACTAATTGGTCTTGCTTTAAAATGATGGCTGAAGGAAGCTATAAAAACAGGATGAGTCACATATGCTTACAGATTAAATTACTGGGGGTGGAAGCAATAGAAAAATAAAAATAAAAAAATACATATATAGTTCTCAAAAACAACTATATATATAAATTTAATGTAAACAATATTAAATTTAGTTTTGACAGATACAGAATATTTTGTGATTAGAAGGAAATGGTTCAATCATGCTGAATTCAACTATTGATATTTATGAAATAGCAATGTTCAAATATTTTACTTTGATATAATCATTTTCCATGGAAAAAAAAAGATAAGCTTTCAACATGCTGACATGAATCATTTTATGCTGATTCTTGAAAGACTATTCCACAAAAATCCTCAAGTTTCCCAGGAGAAGTTATGCCTGACAATTTTTAATGACATAAATTCCAATTAACTTGACCTGAATCTTAAATTCAGAAAATCAAAAGAGCTAATCTAATGTTTCAAGAAAAGCAAGTGTCAAGAAAGTGGATTAAAAACTCTGATGACTAAAGCATTTTATTTATCAATTGACTGAGAGAATTGAATAGTCAATGGAATGCAGGCAATTTAAAGCTCAGTCAACCCTAAACCGGAGGGACCAATTTGAGGAATAACTATGTTATTCAGTTTTAATGTTCATTCAGTTCTTGATCGCTCTGCTGAGGATGTGAATTACTTGCTAAAACTATGATATGGTGGTTTATTATTCTTATGTTTACAATTATCCAATGACTTGCCACTGACTTATTTTCAGTGAATTCTATCTTGGAACCTAACTGTCACTCATGAAGTACTGAAAGATTAATATTTGAGCCATGACATTTAAGTAAAGACTTTTAAATATTTTGAAAAAAATGGATTTATTTATTTTATCTGCTTTTGCCTTGTACGTCCTACTTATAGTGTATTTTTGTTTCTTCATGTGTTTTCCCTTAAGACAGAGAAATGTTCTTAATTACATCTTTTTCATACAAATTTGAAGTGTTTCAATACTTCAGTGGTTACCCTATAAAGTTTATAATTTATTTTTAAGTTCTCAAAATGTAACATACAATATAATTTTTAATCTCCTCCTGGACAATGCAATGAAATTAATATGCTTTAAGTCAAATTTTCTCCCTCTTAATTTATATGACACACAAAAATTCTACTTTTATAAATTTTCTACTAGACTATATAATATAGAGATTATTTTCAGGATGTTATAAAATAATTATATGGATTTATCTGTGTAGTTCATACTATCACTTTTTTTTTTTCACTTTCAGTTCTTTTTTATTCCTTATTTCTGAAGTATATCTCTAAAAATAACCCCTTAATGAAATTCTGTCACTAGTATATAATCTCAGTTTTTGTTGATTTGTAAATGACTTTATTTTTCTGGGTGTGCCATTATATAGTTTACAATTTGATACAATAGTAGAAACTATTACAGAACATATTGTTTAGATTAAGTTCATTAAAATATAACTTCTGTTTATAAATGTAAACCATAAATTCACATTGCATATCAAAATTTTAGAAGACATCTATTAGATATTTAGTCTTAAACACAGTCCTCAAAAAATAAGTTAAAAGGAAAACAACATAGGCTAGATAATTGACCAGATAACTCATAGAACAAATTACACAGAGTTGCCATGTTGACACAATTTAAAAATTATCAATTGTAATTTTTTAGGTGAATTAGCCAATCTTAATTCATAAATTGCAGTTGGAACATAAATCAATGAAATTACACTGAACAATTTTTAATTTATTATTAGATACTAGGACTTTTAAATAAGAATCCAGCAATTTTGGATATACTTCCTAATTCTAAATATACTTCCTAGGCATGTTCTTTAAGACAGTTGTATAAGCATGAGCAAATCAGTGAAGGTTAGAACAACAATTATAAAACTTTAGTAGCAAAAAACATAAAAGAAAAATCAAATGTTTTAGGATAAATTTAGTTGCACACAATGATATTAATTAAGCTTAAAAAAGTATTGAGGTACATTAATTTGCTAATTAACAGAGTATATTATCCTTTAATTTTAAAAACATCATACTGAACAAAATAATATTGAATTGTACCTAAAGAATATTTTAGGTATTCTGAACTATTGTACCGAAAGGATACTATCGGTATTCTTAACTACATGATAAATCTATAAAGCAAGAGTTTACATAGTACAAATAAGTTAATCATATAAATTCCAGATGAGTATCCATATGTAGGTGGAGTGAAGAGGGTATAATTTTGTAGGGTTATGCAGAAGACACTTTTTAATGTGCGTATATGGAATTATTATAAAACTTTAAACACTTCTATTCCTTATTTTATTTTGAATTCTTTCATAAAGTCCATAATATTTAAAATAACAAATTACTCTTTTACCCTAAGTCCAACACAGGCTACTCCTATTTGTAGACACATTATTTATCATTTGAACGATAGACTAGTTACATATCACTTTTTTAAAAAGAATATTATATCTTATTGCATTCAGAGATACTTTTCATTTGTTTCCTTTTAAATTAAATCATTTATCCGTTGTGCATTTGAAATGAAAACTGATCCTCTATTAAATGCTCTATATGAAGAATGTTGAAAGATTATTAGTAGACACAGTGTAAGGAGACCAAATTATTTACAGTTTGTTTAACCTCAGATGCCAAAACTGCAGTTGACAATGTTGACATATGAAATATGTAATATATAGTGTATATAATATTACATATCACATATGTGATATATGGTGACCAGATTTTGGTACAGTAACTTGAATACAAAATAATTATTAGGACTAAGTATCTTTTTTCTAAATCTGTCATCGTTAAGCGTTTTATTTTAAAGGAATTTTTCCCCACTTGGTAAAATTAGTATTACACTTAACAAAACTAATCCTAATTGCTTAATATCAACAAATGACCCATTTCTATTCAGAAAGTACAATTATCCCTAAAAAAATTAATATCTACTATTATGAGACAAGAATTATTTCTTTATCTTGTTGTTTCTCTTAAAATTATAACCATATATATGGATAGAATTTCCTTATTCAAAATATTCCAGAAATATAATAATTATAAGCTATGATTTCTTCATATTTGCAATAGTTGCATGTTGATTCTTTCATTTTACTATTTATAATGTATTTTAATTTTTAAACATTTACTGTTGGTGGGCACTTAGCTTTTGTCTATCTTTGACTTTAGGATAACTGGGCAGCCGCTCATACTTACTGCTTCTCCAAAAAGAACAAAGAAACTATTGAGGACCATGAGAATTAAAAGATTATTGTAAATGAAAGGAATGAAAAAGAAAAAAGTTGGAACTTCATGCCACAAGTTACTAGCTACACAGCATAGACAACTTCCATACTCTCTGACATTTCCTCATTTTCTTTAAAATAAAAAAAAAATTGCTTACCTTGAAAAGCCTGTATGTATCCTTTTTTTTTTTTTTGGAGGATTAGAAAAAGCCTATTTTTAGGCTTTTATTTTTTTCCTTTTATTATTAATTATATCTTTTACATTATTGTGTATTCCCCCAAAGTTACCCACCACCAATTAACTGCCTGTATGTATCTTTAAATGATATTGATCAGATATCTAGCTGGCATCTGCCACATGATGGGCATGTACTAGTTTCATATGTTCACAGTCAAAATGCCACAAAGAAATAGTTTATGTGTAAATGAGTGAAAAGCGCCCCTATGAAAACTGTCTTTTCAAATAATAGAACAAAAACAACTAAACTCACACATGAAAAATTACATGGTAGTTGTTTATTTCTTTCTATTCAATTCTTTCTCATCAGTACTAAATTAGTGGGTGGTAACATACTACAGTGTTTGGTACTTGCTGACCCAGACTGATTGCCAGCTCTCTAAGCGAATTTTATATAAATTCTGTTGATCAATCAAGTCTGGCAGGTAATGTTTCACTAAGGGCGATTTACGATGGTCACATTTCCAGGTAGAAAGTCAAACTGAAGCTATATACCATATAAAGTGCTATAAGTGAGTACTTTTTGAGTCTCTCCCTTTTATCAATATCTGATTTTTCATGTCAAATACACAATTTGAACGATATTAATGCATTCCAAGAATGGCACGTAGTTTTCTTCTATCATAGGTCCATGTGGAGCCATAGAGTGTTATTTGACCAATATGATGGGATGCTTTCAGAACAAGCTAATGAATGTAACTCATATATGTAAAGAATGATCATCTTTGGGGTTCACATATAATTAATTTAAAATACTATGATTTCTTATAGGTACTACTTATAGATAGTATATCTGTGGATATAATCTATATCTAATCTATCTATACATAATAAGATGTGATCTGAGTGGTGATTGGAAGCAAAATATCACTTAAAAATGTGTTTTATTTCTTATTGCATAGAGCCAGAGAGAGTTCAAGAATTAAAAAAAAAAAATGTTTTCTCATTTGCCCATCATAAAATATAAAATTGTCAAATATAATGGGACTAATGTGAAAGCAATAACTGATATTTAAAGGGATTAGATTTCCCCCATTAGTTGCATTCATTCCTACATAATCAAGCTTTATTCCAAGGGATCTCTGATCAACAATCTACTTTCATGAAGTCAACTTCTGAAATAAAGTGGTCCTGGAGAGGCTGATAATCCCCTTGGAACAAGACTTAAGTTCATGTTGACATTATTCATTTACATTGGAAAGCCTGTGCTCAGAATTGTTAATAGCTGAATCCCGCGTGAAGCCCTCCATTTGCGGGAGCTGAAGCTGCCTTTATTTTTTTGTGTTATCTTTTCACCAGTATAGGAATTGCTTCCATCCATCTTTATAACTTTATAACTTACAATTTCTTACAATTTATAACTTATAATTTATGACCACTAATTTATCTTCCTATGAATACAATTTACCTGAACAGAATGAAGCCATTTTGATAGGATTTTTTTTTTTTTATGGGCTTGCTGAAGTGGACAGTTCTCATAGTAATGTTGGTCTGTTTAAAAATATGGAGCACATTAAATATAGATAACTATTTTTCTACTTCCCTTTCCTACTACCTTGTCAAAGTAGGTAATGGCATGAATGAGCAAATAGCGGCTGGTACTCAATAGTATCTGGAATAAAAAAAAAAACTGATTTGGGTGTAAAAGACACCTCGAGAACTATATTATGCTGAAGATGGTGTCCATATTAGAACTCCACTAAGCAAAGACAATATGAAAAGTAATTGGAGAGTGTACTTGTTTTTACAACAAATTTAAAAATAATTAGTTGCCATACAAAAATGTTTTGCAACAGTTTCATTAACTAAACCAGTATCTAGAGAAATTAATCATGTTTTTAAAGTAAGAAATATCTACTAAGATGATTTGAGATACAAGAGAATCAGCATAAAAGCACAAGTACTTAATGTACTCCTAGTAAGTGACAAGGAACTTCTGCCATCCATGTACAAGATACATTTTGATTGTATTAATATATGCAATTATATATGTAAATTATTCATCAAATGCATTTATAATAATAGGTTATATATTTATGAAACATATTATCTACATAAGAGCGGGCTTCCTGTTAAGAGGAACACTGTTATTTTTATGCTTTATTTATAAGCATTACTTCATGATGATGTATATCTTCATATATTTGTAAGGACTTGACAAATACAAATCTCTTAACTACAAGATATATTAATATTGTTGGAAAATTCATCACTATTAAGGTATTTATACAGCACTGAAATAACGTTATCTTCCTAATTTAAGCTTTACAAAAAGTCATCACATGAAAATATTGTTAGGCTGGCATTTATTTTGCATTTCTCTATTCTTATCTTGCAATTATTTATTAACATAATCATTTTTCATTTCATTCATTTTGTTTTTCTTTTGAGCTGGCATTTTTATGAGATAAGTGCTTTTAAAGTACAACTCACTTAACAAAAAAAGAGATTAAAATTCCTTGGGAATTTGGAGTTTTCTTATTAATGCTCACTAAACTCCATGAGTAATCAAAACAGGGATTTTTAAACAGAAGAGTTAATTATCTAACTTATTAATTCTTTCTAGAAATAGACAGCAACCAATTTTCTCAAAACCTTATTCTCAAACAAAGTAGCAAGTCTTGGGGTAAGGAGTTTCATCAGATGTTGTTTCTTTTCACTATTACACATGACAGGATTTTGCCACATGCACAGTCAAAATGTCAGTGGAACCAGGGACCCGGCCAATGTAGGAATACTTGGTAAGCAAACAATGCTTTTCTGCTCACCTAGGTTTGACGAGTCATGGCTATATTTCTATGGGACTTCCATATATACTATATGCGGAAAAAAATGAAAAATAAAAGGAACTACACTTAAAATCTGTCAAATTTCTAGATTGTAAATAAAAGTTTATCTAGAAATGCAAGCAAATAAAATAATCGTTTTCATTCTCTTTATGTTATTCTCATTCATAAAAGTGTTATGTACAACCCTGTTGTAACTTTCTAAATATTTTCACTTATTTCTTTTAAAAATATTTGTATGTGGGCCTCCCTGGTGGCTCAGCAGTAAAGCGCTGCTCTGTGGAGCTGTAGGCAGCAGTGATGCGAGTTCGATCCTGGCCAGGGAGATTCCCACATGGTGCGGCAGACCTCTCCTGCCTTGCCCGCTGCTCCCCTCAGCAGTGTGTTTCCCTCCATCTGCCTGTTCTGCTCCCCACTTTGCCTCTGGTGAACCCTCTCACCACCCCACACCTCTGGCCTGTACTCCAGCTTGTATGCATAAATAAGCAAATCTTTATATACATATATATATATATACACACACACACACACACACACACACACACACACACACACACATATACATGCATATGTATATACATGATATAAATATATACATGTATATGTATTTTGTTCACGCTGCTAGTTCTTTACCTGCTTGAATTGCATCTATCTGTACTGGGTGGATTTTATTATTCAAATCAAGGGCATTTCTCACCAACCTGAAATTACTGATGAAAAATACTGTTACTTAGAAAAACGTACAGTAATGCAGACTTAATATGTTATAAGTACTATGTTAAATCTAATTATTTAAAGAGTTAGAACACAATGATAATAAATTGAGTTTCAGGTATAGCGAATGTTAAAATATAATTCCTGAAATTAGCCTAAGTGTGTTATCTGAAATTATAGTGATACTACAATTTTTCTCCTTTCATCCTGTATACAATATTCAAATTTGCGATTTTATAAAGGACCCCAGTTCATCTAAGTGGGTTTTAGTTTCCTTGAAACAATTTGCTAGATATGATGGAATAAACAACTACTTTGTTTAATTTGCAGTTTTTCACCACATACAGATTTCTATTAAATGCAGTGTGTCATATAATGAAAGCAGGAGACTAACAAAACTTTTTACTTGAAAACATTTACTCTTGAGTATTAATTATCATGCAAATTTATATATATGTTACAAATTAATTCTATTTAAGTAGCAAATGTCATTGCTTTGTGACTGCAAAGTGATGAGAAAATCTCTGCTAAAAATTTCATGCACCGTATAAATTTATTTACTTTCAAGATTACAGTGAACATATTCTTAAAGATCTAGACACAAGTTGAATTGTTACAAGGAAATAAAGGCAAAGGAAATGTACTTCAAGACAAGAAAATACTCAGGGAAAAGAAAACATTGAGCAATGTAGTCATATTGAGAGGGAGAGAAACTAAATATCACGAGTTTATCTCCTTAAATAAAATAAAAGTTCAAGCACAGGAAGGAATTTATGGAGGATGTACCTCAAAAGACAATTTGAAAGAGAAAAAAAGATCAGACCTATAAAACATTACGTGTTATGAGAACTTTAAATTTTATGAAGTTATCCTTATGGTACATATGCTGGTTTGCATATATGGACATTTTTCACTTGAATGAGAATGGAACAACTATATAAATTTTGTTATAACTCAATAATGAAACACATACAAGTAGGAAAATTTAGTGATCAGACCAGACAACTACATTGATTGAGTTGGAACTAATAGTAGAAAAGATGTTATGATATCTTCAGCAAGGTAAGTTATTTCATCCCAAAGCTGCAATTAAATACATTCAGGAATTTATAAAAGCTTTAACATACCTAATAGTGATCATGAAATATCTTGTCATCAGCAGTGAACTCAGGGTCATTTTATTTTTGAACCTAACATGCTGTAAGCAAAATCTTTGCTAGCTTTGTATTCATTTTTTTAACTTATTTATTTTTTCATTTAATTGTTATTATTATTTATGTGTTTTACATTATTCTGTATTCCCCATAGGTCTTCATCACCAATTCACATTAAAGGTTTGTCCTCTTTAAGTTTAATGGCTACTTGTAGCTGGAAGCAAGCCTCTACTAATTTGCAAAACTCAATAAAATTAACACCTAGTATTTTAACCTGCATTGCTTTTTCTTTTTGAAAAATATGCCCAGAGCTAGCCAAATGCCTGATAGCCATAATAAAATGGAAAAAAATGGATACACACACACACACACACACACACACACACACACACACACACACTAAAGATAATTCCTGTGAAGTCAGTCTCTGAATATTCAGGAAGTTTCTCCACGTTCAGCAAAAGTTCACCTCATTTTTCCATAGATTAGCACAACTATTTTTTTTTCTATCAGGAAAAAAGGAGACAAATGATTTAAAATAGTCAACAGGGATTCTATTTTATTTGCATGAGTTCATTACAGCTTTTTCCTATGAAATATATGCAAAATCCAATAACACCTCCACAAGAGAAAATGGGAAAATAATGTATGAAGTTCACATTAGGGAGGAGTTCTTCAAATTTGACAATGTTTCTCACATATTACCAGGATGTTACTTTTTCAAAAGCCAAATCCTCAGTTACTGGTACAGAGGGAGTGCTTATTAGTGTTACTTGAAAAAGATCAGTGCATTGTTTTCCATCAAGTGGGAATATGTTTTCATTATTTGAGATAATCAGCAATCCTTTACCTATCACTAAGAAACAAAGTGCAAGCAAGATATTTTTCTATAAGGCAATCTTAGATCACAAAGCAAAAAGTAATAAGGAGGAAGTGTTGGCAGAGAAGGAGGAGGACAATAAGAGGAGGATAAATAAAATAGTGAAAAGAGAATTTACACTGTAAGAATTGAGAGGATACTGATTCCTAGAAGTATGAATATTTAAAACAAAACAGTTCTTTATGTCATTTTGACATTTGATCCTAAAATACATTTCATTTACTGCACAAGGATTAACTAATTTCCTATAACTAGTAATAAAAAGGTTTGATAAATATTTGGCCATCCTACTATATAATGATTTATGCAATATTTTTTCAGTATAGAGAACAAAGAGAAGCACAAATATTTATATTTTTATTTTACACATTCTGAATTATTCCTTAAATTTTTCTAGATATTAGATAGGTAAAGTTGTCTAATATAATTGCAACTACAATAACTATATAGGAAACTATAATTGCTATTGTACTATAACAATCTAGTAATTATCAACTGAAGGAGTAAGCAAAAATGTGACTTTTAAAGAACATATTTTAATCAGTAGATATGAGTTTAGATTTCAAACAACTCTAGTGTTCAGAATGGTTATCTCAACTCAGTCTTATTATTTACTCTTCACCATGCAATCACAAACACACTTGAAAGAAATTAAAACATATAAAAGATAAGTGAAATGTATGTTATGAAAAACACAGCAAAACTATAGAAATACGTAACAACCAAACTTCAAACTTCAAACAGATGCAATAGTATGTAGAAAACAGCATAGGAAACAATCAATAATCCTAAAAAAGAGCAATAAAAATTATCCAATGCGAATAAAAAAATGTAGAAAGGAAGATTCTCAAAAACTAAGATAATAAAAAATACCTAATATGTATGTCTTCAGACTCCTATAGGAAAAGGAGAAAAAGTGTGGGGATTAAAGGAAATATTTAAAGTGATAATGGATAAAATGTCACAAATTTTAGGAAAGTCAGAGCCAGTCCTAAGAAAAAGAGCAAACACCAAACAGGGAAATTCCCAAGAAATGCACACCATGGTATCGGTTATTGAATTTGCAAAAATGAAAAGCAAAATAAAAATTTTGGTATCATGAAGAATGAGGATCTTTACCTATAGAGAGGCTTTTTCAATTGGCTGAAAACTCTCATCTGAAAACAAACAGTAAGAAGAAAGTGATAAACACATTTTTTTCAAATACTACAAGGAATGGGGCTGCTGACTAAGAATTGCCCAAATTAATCTATAGTGATGTATCAATCAAGAGGGGGAAAGGATGAAGGGAAAAGAGACTTTGATTTGTGGGACTGGGAAAAATTATAGTCTTATCTAATATAAGGGAAATTCTGAAGACACTTATTTTGTGAAGATGAATGTTAGGAAGACCTAAAATCAAGTAAATTTTCTACCTAAAGTGATAAAATGTTGATACTAATTGACTTTGGTAAGCTATATATGTGTCCTTTATATTGAGAGCAACCACAAAAAAGGATAAAAACATGCAAAAATAAATATTTAAGCACAGATATCAAATCATATTTTTTTCCTATTAAGGTTACATCATATCATAACAACATAATTTTTAGGTGTTCATCATTAAGAATCTACCTCTGTACTATATGAAGTTCATCACTAAATGTCCAAATCTATTCTCCCCCTTATCATTGTCACCTCTTTCTTGATTGACCCACCCCCTTCCTTTCTGCAAGCACTAATTGGCATCATTGTCCAAAACATTTATTTATATTTAATTTGGTTCACTTGTTTGTCTGATGGAACATTATTCAGCTATAAAAAATAGGGAATCCTGGGCCTCCCCGGTGGCGCAGCGGTTAAGCGCTGCGCTGTGGAGCTGTCGGCAGCGGTGATGCGAGTTCGACGCCCGGCCGGGGAGAATCCCACATGGCGCGGCAGACCTCTCCTGCCTCGCCCGCTGCTCCCCTCAGCAGTGTATTTCTGCTCTGCCTGTTCTGCTCCCCACTCTGTCGCTGTTGAGCCCTCTCGCCGCCCCACACCTCTGGTCTATACCCCAGCTTGTGTGTATAAATAAATAAATTAAAAAAAAAAAAAAAAAAAAAATAGGGAATCCTGCCATTTTCAACAGCATGGATGGACACAGAAGGATTTATTCTTAGAAAATAAGACAGAGAAAGACCAACACCCTATGTTTTCACTCATATGTAGAAAATAGAAAATATAATTGGAACAAGTTCAAGTATTCCACTGAAGGTAAGAAAAGGAATAAAAAGAAACAAGATATTGGAGGTAAAAGACAAATATTGAATGTTAAACATCAATAATTTTCCTAAATGTAAAAATTAAAGATACCACTCAAAAGGCTAAGATTGGCAGTATAAATACACATATAGACATAACCTAAAATAATTTCATGAAAGTCAACCAAGATGACAATATAAGATACTACTGACTCCTTAGCTCTGCTCTTCTCAAGAGGCACCAAGTTATAGCTACACATATAGCAGTTCTCTCTGAGATGTAAAGGCTACCTGAGCAACTCCCACACATCGTATGAATGAGACAATACTCAAACTGAAATGGATAGGAAGGAGCAAGAACACCCTCACCATCAACACTAACTATAACATGATGTAAAGAAGGAAACTCTAGCCGCCAATTTCACCCCAGTTTTTGGGACTTCCAGCATAGAGATGGCTCACATAGTACCTACTTCTGCAAACCAAATGGGATTTGTGTCCACAAATGCATAGAAATAAAGCAGCAACTGTGATTCTTCTCCTCCTCCTCCTCCTCCTTCTTCTTCTTCTTCTTCTTTTTTTTTACTGAACCAATACCAGAGAAGCAGGACTTAACAAGTGACAATTTTGTCTAGCTCTCAAGAGATCTGCTCCAAATATGAAGCACAATATCCCATTTCCCAGTGGTCCCTGAAAGACGTTTACCTATATATTTAAGAAGCTGCTGTCAGAGGACTAGACTTCTATTTTATCAGGCACTCTAGCCTGCATGTGATCCTCTCCAGAGACCAGAGGTGCCAGCAGAAACCCCTCCTACCTTTCTCTTCAGCCACCAAATAAGAAAACTATGCAGTTATTAATAAAAAGATGAAATCTTGCCATTGTGATATGGATGGAATTGGACAGGTGTATGCTAAGTGAATGTCAGGAGGAAGACAGATAATCAGATGATTTCACACATATTTGGAATATAAAGAAACAAAAAAAAAGGAACAGACAAAACTAAACCTAAACAAGCAGGAGAAATTTGGCTGTTGAATTGAGGTTACCAGATGGGGAAAGGAAAGGTGAGGAGCAAATTGGGGTGGGGGGCATGTCAATGGCTTTTAGGGGAGAATTATGGGTGCTTTGGTGTTGGATGTGGTTGTAATAACATACATCTCAAAGAGTGTGAACCTATATTCCAAAATCATATACTGTGTTGTAAACCAATGTTATCACAAAAAAGTAATTCAACTAAAAAATAAAAACATGAAAATATCAAAAGTCAAGAGAAACATTGATTTGTTAAATTTCCATGTTGAAAATTGATCATAACTATAGAAAAACCTGTGTCATATGACATAAATTCAATTTTGTGATGAAAAAATTTAAGACGTAACTGCTTAGCGATGTTTTAGAATGTAATGTAATATTAGCTATACTCTCTATGCTAAACAGCAGCTCTCCAGAAATTATTAATTTTATAACTGAAAGTTTGTGCTATTTGAGTTACACCTCTCCACTTCCCTCCCCCTACCCTTATAATAGCTATTCTACTCAATATTTTTATGAGTTCTACTTTTGTACACTATGTATATATGTGTAAATGTGATATTATACAATATTTGCCTTTCTCTAACTTATTTTACTTAGTAAAATGTTCTCAGGGTTCATTCAAATTTGTTGCAAATTGAAGGATTTCCTTCTTTATTATGGCTGTATCACTCTTATGTATATATACCACATCTTCATTATCCATTTACCTATTGTTAGATACTTAAATTCTTTCCAAATGTTGGTGTCTGTGAAAAATGCTGCATAAACATGAGCGTATATATCTATATATGTATATCTATATCCATATCTATATATACATCTTTTTTTTTAAGATTTATTTTTTATTTATACATACAAGCTGGGGTACAAGCCAGAGGCATGGGGCGGCGAGAGGGTTCACCAGAGACAGAGCGGGTAGCAGAACTGGCAGATCAGAAATACACTGCTGAGGGGAGCAGCAGGCGAGGCAGGAGAGGTCTGCCTCACCATGTGGGATTCTCCCTGGCCGGGCGTCGAACTCGCGTCGCCGCTGCCGACAGCTCCACAGCGCAGTGCTCAACCGCTGTGCCACCAGGGAGTCCCTATATATACATCTTTTTAATCAACTTTTGAATAATTCCCTTTGGAGATATACAAAGAACAGGCATCAATGGAACACATGGTAGTTCAATTTTTAATTTTTTGAGGAAACTTCATATTGCTATGCATAATGGCTGAACCAATTTGCCTTCCTACCTACAGTACACAAGGGTATCATTTCTCCACATCTTTGCCAACACACCTAGCTTTTATCTTCTTGATAATAATTATTCTAACAGATGTGAAGTGATAATTCACTGTGGTTTGATCACATTTTTCCTCATAATTACTGAAGTGCAGCACCTTTCCTGCACCTGTTGGCTCTTTGCATATCTTCTTTGGGGGAAAAATGTCTGTTTTATTCCTCTGTCCATTTTATTTTGTTCCAGTTTTAGTTGGAATATATAGTTCATTTGTTATTTAATTGTATAAAGTCTTCATATATTTTGGATGTTAGCCTTTATTTGATATATATTCTGTAAATACTGTTTCTCATTCTAAAGGTTGCCTTTCTATTTTGTTGATTTTTCCTTTTGTTCTGCAGACTTTAAATTTATATGGTCTTATTTGTTGATTTTTGCTATTATTATATAGGCTATTGATGACATAACTTACAAAAAGAACTGAAATTCAAAGATATGAACTTCCCATGCTTTAGCTGAAGGCAGACCTCAGAATTCATTAATTACAAATATATTACCTAGGAGTACACATCAGAAGACCTAGGAAGGTCTTTTTTGCTTTAAAGTCTTAGTTCCTAATGTTATCATAAAAATGTAGGCAAATTAATAATTTAATGGCAATACGATAAATAACTGCAAGCTGAATAACGCAGCTCACATCTGAGGATGTCTTTTATTTTATCACATGGAAAATCATTTGTTCCAGAGGCCCCAGCAAGAAAATCAAACTTTTCTGTGGTCAAGACATATGACACGAGAACTACCAACAAAATTTTCAGTGCACATTACATTATTTCCTATGACTCAATGCTGTGTAATGGAGCCCCAAATTTAATTTTGCATAACAAAAACTTTATTTCTGTTGCATAAGAATTCTAATATTTTAAAGTAATTTTAGAAGAAGTGTAGAATACTAGCTTTGGCACAGAGTGTTAGTTCTGGAGAAAGGTATGTTAATAGTAAAATATTGTTTAAATGAGTTTGGAGCTAAGAATAAAAAAATATATTGAAGAACAATATTAAGTGAAGCAATATACTTAGGTAATAATCAGAGAAAAGCATGTATGCTGAAGCTATTCATCTAGTCAACTAAACCAAAATCAATTAATCCTAGTCTACAGAATATATTTCATCAAGCTCTATAATAACTATTACAGATTGTTATGAAGATAGGCAACGTTTGATGTGCCTGAATCTTGCCTCATTTTGTACCTCTTACACATAACCCCTATGATTTGCATACCTGAGACATCTTATCCAAGTCTTATCCAATTCTTGTCCATTCCCCACTGTACTTTGTGCTTCTTTATAACAATTATATTATAATTTACTTTATCTAGGGTTCAATTTATTGTAAGAAACTGTAATGCACTTAAGTGAGTTCAAGCAGATGGGGAAGAGTTTTACAGACACAAATATCTCATGCAACACAAGAACAAAGTGCTGTCAGCTTCTGGAATGGTAGAACAAGTGACTTGAGATAGTAAAGAATTAAAGTACAACCTTAGTCCAGCTAGATATGAATCAGTTTAGGAGAACCAACTAGTGATTTGATTTTGAGTTCCCAGAAAAGGATCTATTTACTGAAAAACATGAAATTGTCTATTTTACCTTGTATTTTTGTTGCTAGAATCTTCTATGCACTAGAGATGTGTCTTGAAGGCAAGGATCATACTTTTATTTTTATATAAACAATATATGGGATATATCATATCATAACAATACATGTAATAAACTGATGATTAACAAATGGATCAGTTTATGACTTCCTCTGAAAAAGCTCCAATACATAGAAAGGAGATAAACAGTGTGTGCATGTTCATACAGTTGTGTACATATATGTATATGTGTTTGTGTGTGAATTTTATGGACAATATATAATAAGAAAATCTCCTTTTGACATGGAAAATCTCTAGAAAGGTAGACATAAAAGGAAGTAATTTATCAGATGTACATTAAACTTGAATGGAAAGCACATTATGGGGAACCACTAAGAAATCACAAATGCAGAGTTCTGAACATTTTATACAGCCACACCAGTACATCCCCTTCACATACATGTTCTCATGATAAATAATTATTAAACTCAGAATTGCAAAAGTGCTTTAAGTAAAGAGAAGGGAGAGAAATCTCTTCCTTTACTATCAATGAGAATAATGCCACTTATTTTTAAATTGCATATGCCCTGATAATACAGATGTAGATATAAGTAAAGAGAGATCAGTAGATAAGAGGGAAAAGATGATGTTCCACTTGTTTTGGATGGCTGACAAAGCATTAGAGGAGCTATATCTCTTGACACTTAAAGAATGATTTAAATTCTGAGAATAAAGTTATCTTTCCTATTAGACGGACCTTCATTTTAAAAATCTATTACAAAAAAGTATTCCCATTTATATTTCTATTGCTAAAGATAATTCATTTTTTTCATGTTACAAAGATCTACACTTTTGAAAATGAAGCAAACTGACTTTAAAAGAGAAGACGAGTAGTATAATACATCTATTGAAACTTTCAAATACACACACACACACATATACAATAGGATATCAAGGATCTTATTTTCATCTAGAATTGAGTATTGTACCTAGAACTTAATAATTACTGAAAAATTGACCTCAATCTCCTTGTTAACCAAGAGATTGTTATTGTTATCCAGAGCCTGTTATTGCTATCAATCTCTTTGTTTTACAAAAATTTATTGTGATCAAACTAAAAAAAAAAAAGAAAATGCTAATTAGTTCTCTAAACTTTGAAATATTGAGAAATAAATCATTCACTTGTATTGGAAATAGTGTCAATATGTTTACTATTAAATCCAACAGTAACAAGCTCCTGCTTACACTATTGTACGTTAATATGAAAAGAAAATGAAATAAAAGCAAAAGTATTCTGTGGCAGCAAATATTAACAAATTATTTCTCACCCAGTTTAATTTAAAGATGTATTAGTGAAATATATTTATGTGCAGGTGATATTATTCTTGGATTAGTGTGGTTACTAGATCTTTAGACAAATCTTTTGTTCTTGAACATATATTGCTCTAATTCAATTTATGATATTTCTGAATATATATCTGTCTATGCTTCAAGGACAAGGAACAATGTTAGTTATTATTGCAATAAAAGCAATATTCATGTTTGAATGAAAATTCCGAGATTTAAATTTCTTTGACACATGTGGGGATTTGTTTGGAACAGGATTTTTATTTTATCTCCCTTATGATTATATATATATATCAAGTATAGTAATAGAATCTTATGATAAAATATTAGAACACTGCTCAACTGAACTCAAAATTTTGCTGCTTAAGTTCAGTATTTCTGTTACAAGGGCAAAATAGTTTGAGGAATCATTTTTTAACATAAAATAATTTGTCATCATTTTTGTAGATTTTTTAGCTTCCTATTCATTATTTAGAGAACCTTGGCCACACTAGTTGAAAGGATCATAACTCATTCAATTAAAGATGAAAAACTGGAAAACTGAAGTTGATTTGAGAAAATCCTCATGGTACATATTAATGTCTTTTCTAAAAATGTCTCAGGGAAAAGTGTTTATACTATTTTCTCAATACTAAGATAGGATATTGTAACCCTACGGTTTTGTTCTTGTTTTATTTATGAATTATAGCTAATTTTCTCAATGCTGAAAGAAAATACTGAAGACTTAAAATCTATCAACTCACTAATCTTATATATTTATCTTTGCACAATTGTAACACCATGCTGGAAAATATTCAAATAAATGTGTTTGCTTAGTGTCTTCTGACCATTAATTTATTCGTTATACTTAATTTTAAATAATTATCAGATTTGTCAAACTTTAATTTTCAAATATATTTGACATCTTCATAAATTTAATAAGGGAATAGAATTATCATATCTGGATTAAAGTATCAGTGGTATATTTTTCCTAAATATACATTTCTCAGTGATTTCCTAGAGAAGTTTCTGGTTATATTACAGAGATCATACATTGCTACTTCAGTGCTTATATGAAAAATGATGAGTTTTACACTAAAAATGGCTATAAAGCAGCCTATTATATTTACAGGCAACACTTCTAGGTCTATACTTAATGAAATATGGGCAGACAATAGGGCCAACTTGTTTAATAAAACATAGTTCCATTTTGTGATGACATGTGGAATGTGATGACCCATGTTAAAAATAGATTATTGTGGGTTAAGCCAAAGCCTTTAGAGTCAAGACAGGCTAATTACTAGCTTTTAGATCTTCAGGAAATCATCGAAAAACTCTCAACTTAAATTTCATCATGATTTCTGAAAAGGGTAGCAACACTAATATAAAGATGATATATTAGTGTACAGATATAAATTATATAGCTAATGTAAATAGTATATAAATATAAGTTTAAGATGCAATTTTTATTAAAATATTAATAAATATTAAATGTATATATAAATGTGTTGTTTTGTCTCATGCCTACCATATGAAATTTAATTATTACTAGGTAGGTACAGATAGCACCATCAAACAGAACAGAATAGAAGAGCCTAGTTTTGTGGTGACTGAGAAAAATGGTAGTTAAGAACTCTAAGAGGATTTTGAATGGAGGTATAAGAACAATTAATTTCCCAAATTGGCATCAATCATCATTGTGGGTTTGGAAAACTAAAGATTCTCATGACCCAATCCAAGGGAATCTTAGTTTATAATCCTAAATCTACATTTTTTAAAAAAAATGCCTTGGTTGACATTAACATGTAAATATCTTTGGAACTTTATGAAGTAGAAGACCAAGAAAATTGTCTTTCTTACCATGATATCATTTGACTGCTTACTAAACATTCTCAACGCCCTTGTATTATTAATTCCTGAGATACTGAATTCTTACACTTTTCCTGAATAAAACACTTAGTTTGTTTTTCATTTACATGCAGCACTATACTTAGTTTAAGCTTTTTTTTTTTTTTTAAGATTTATTTATTTACACATACAAGCTGGGGTACAGACCAGAGGCATGGGGCGGCGAGAGGGTTCACCAGAGACAGAGTGGGGAGCAGAACAGGCAGATCAGAAATACACTGCTGAGGGCAGCAGCGGGCAAGGCAGGAGAGGTCTGCCGCACCATGTGGGATACTGCCTGGCCGGGTGTCGAACTCACGTCGCGCGCTTCTGACAGCTCTCAACCACTGGGCCACCAGGGAGGCCCTATACTTAGTTTAAGCTTAACATAAAGGGGATGACCAAATGATAGTGCTCTGAGAATTTAAGGATCTCATTTTTCTAATTGCAAGAATGAGGCATCTTATAGCAGAGAACTTTAGTGATGAATTAAGGCCTATAATGCTTGCACATTACTAATAAGTATGACAGTTAACACAAAAGACAAAAATAAGGGTCAAATTGGGAAAGGCAGGGATGAACCTCACATTTTAGCCTTTGTGGTATTTTAATGAGATTTTCAAATGCTGAAACATGTAACTCCTTATGAGCTTAAATTAAGATGGAACAAGATCGCTGTTTCATAGATAAATTTAGCCTACTTTTAGTGAAAAGGCTGACAAATATAAAATTTAAAAAAAAATTATGGAGAGGCATCCAGTCATTACAACAGGATCTCCTGAAGCGGTTTCCAGGCATAGTTCTGTACTGAAATTGTGTGTGGCACTTTCAAAAACTACCTGATCCCTACATCAGATATATTAATTATTTAATGATTAGATCAAACATTAGTATTAGTTTATATTAATTTAGTTATTATTGAATACAAAAAATAATTTTGTGATTACAGCTTTATGTATTATAACACATATAAATTTCTTAAGCCACACCACAGTCAGGAAACAAAACAGTTCATTATCCCTAAAGTACTTTGTACTATTCCTCCTCAGTAATATCCTGCCTATTCTTAACTCCTTACAGTCAAATATTTCTTCACTCTTACTCTGTTAGTATAGATTATTTCTTTCTCTCATTCTCTCTTTCCAAAAATTTCATATAGATGAATTCGTGCAGTGTGCAATTCTGAAGCAATTTTTTTTATTAGGAAATAGAGAAAAAGTCATAAACTCATTCCATTTTTATATTCTGGTCTTTTCTAATCTGCTTGCTACTATTTAGTTTTGAATCCTCAAATACTATTTATTTATGAATCCTTTGAAATTTACTATGCCAGCATTAATAGCTGTTTCTGTGGTGAGACAATGAGTGAATCTTAACCTCCAATAGTATTCTTTATCCTTAAGTATGAAAACAGTATTAAGATTCATAGTTCTAAGGCAAAAAGTGGAGAAAACAAGAATAAAATTCTGTGCTAGAAATTGCTACAATTCCACAATACATCATTTTCAAAATGGAATACAGTTCTATCAAAGCACCTGGGGTATTTGTTAGAATGAAGAGAACCAGGACAGAATCTTATATACAAACACAAATCTCTAAGAAGTGAACCTGAAGATTTTCATTTAAAAGTTACCTAAGTCCTCCCTGGTGGTGCGACAGGTTAAGTCTCAGCACTATGAAGCTATAGGCAGCTACTAAGGCACGAGTTTGATCCCTAACCAGGGAGCTAACCCACATGGGGAAGCAGATCACTCCTGTCTAGTCCACTGCTCCCCCTCAGCAGTGTATTTCAGTTAGTCTGCCTGTTCTGCGGCCCACTCTGTCTCTGGTGAATCCTCTCACCTTTCTTTTTGTTCCTGCTACTGGGTTTGTGAGAGATTCTAAGAGAACACTGGGAGGAAGAAATTTTCCACAGAAGAGGTGATGAAATTTGGACCAAATAATAGCTGGGAGAAATTAAATGTAGTCAGATTTTCCATGAATATTGATAATGAGTTAAATTTTTGGTGACTCACATGTGAATTATGAGACAGAGAAACTTGAAAGTTTTTGGTATGATTGCCTGGAAGAGTGGTATCATTACTTCCACCACCAAAATGTTTGTTTTCCTAATCTCACCAATGACCTCCATGTGATTAAATTCAATGGAATTCATTACTGTCTTACTTTACATTAATTTCCATCAGCTTCCATCACTGTTCTCAATTTCTGTTGACACACTTCATTATATTGATTTCTGTGAACTCCATTCCCGGGTTTCGTCTATTCTGTATGCCCATTGTCTCTTGACCAGACTCATCTTCCTTTCCCCCCCATGAATTCTGAATTTCTTTAGTAGTTTGATTTGTATCCACCTATCACTTTATATTGAGTATGCTTCCACAAAAAACAAACAAACAAACAAAAAAAAACCTCATCTGCACATTGGTCATCAGACAGTATTATCTACAGAGGTTCCTGATATATATGTGATGTTCCTTAATTCTCTAGATTTAAACAATAAAAATCTAACTGGAAAGTTATCTTAAATGAACATGTCTTAAAATAAACATACCAAGAATAAAAATGTGACCTCCCATTTCCCTTTTTTTTAATCAAAGCAGAAGCTTCCAATGCAATGTAATGCCATTTTTTCAAGCACATGAACAAGACAGAAAAATAGCAGCTATCATATCTCCTCTCTCTTCCTCAGCAAACCCTACTTATACAAAACAGAACCCAAGTCTATACATCTCTACTACCAATATGCCCCCTCCTTGCCTGCCTAGGCCAGTAGCTATTAACTGGGCTCTCAACTTTTACTCTAATCCTTATTGATTACTAGAAGTATTTCTTTTCAAATAAAGTTATGCAAGTGTTATCTATTCTTTTCAAATAACTTTTCCCTCTCAAATTTAGATAAATATTTAGAGGGCATGAAATATCCTTGACTTTCTTCACATCTTCATATCAAACTTTCCCAATCATCATTCTCATTCTCTGGGTTTTAGTAACACAAGCCTTTAAGCAAATTGAATATACCTTATCTTTCTAATAGTAAGGACTTGAGACATCCTATATACTATGCATGATTCACGCTATATGTTTACCTACAAATATTTACATGCTACAAATGACAAGTGTCATTTGTTGGAAGAGCACTATGTTCTATGAATGGCTAAATATTAATTCCAAATTTAGTCATTTACAAATTTATCTGAATAACACTTTGTCAGACTTAGTAGATTACAGAGTTAGGATAAGCGTCTACAATAAGACTGATTCAGTGTCTGATACTATGCAAGTTAAATATTGATTGCATGAATTTATGAAAGTTATATGCAAGTTATATATATATTGCAGGGACTTTATACACTCTTTCCTAAAACCTCTCAACATGCTCCACTTGTGCTCAGTATATTGAGTTTATATTCACGAAACATACACATAAACAAAACAAACACCTCCTTAACAGCAGCTTAAATGATATAGGATGAGACAAGACTATTGTTAGGGAGAAAAGAGGATAAAGGAGATTTTTAAAATAATACAGCCATTGCTGGCCTCCCTAGTGGGGAGCGCTGCGCTGTGGAGCTGTCAGCAGCAGCAATGCGAGTTCAACGCCCAGCCAGGGAGAATCCCACATGGCGCTGCAGACCTCTCCTGCCTTGCCCGCTGCTCCCCTCAGCAGTGTATTTCTGATCTGCCTGTTCTGCTCCCCACTCTGGTGAACCCTCTTGTTGCCCCATGCCTCTGGCCTGTACCCCAGCTTGTATGTATAAATAAATCTTTAAAAATAAAAAAATAAAATAATACAGCCATTGCTCCTATTAACTGTACCCCAACAGGCTAATGCATAAGCTGACTACTTATAATCAGAAATTAAACAATGTTTGTTTTCCAATCCAGAGCCATTAAAACAAATATTTAACCAAATTGATGTTAATTATCTTTGAATGTATCCATGGAAAATGAAATGAGTTTTATATAGAAAAGGAAAATGTCTCAAAGGGTCTCAAAATCATTATTACAACAAATCCAAATTACTCTGAGGTTCAATTTATCATCATTGTAAAAGGAAGGAAGGATTTAATTAGTGGATTGGCACACTCTATTAAATTGGTAATTTTTAAAGAAAATGCTAAAAATATAATAGAGAATATTAAACCCCATCCTTTTATCATATTTATATATCATATCATTTCTTGGAGGAAATTACCTAAAATTAGAGTTGGCACACTAAAAGCAAAACAACAAACAAAAACCAGATTATGCTTTATAATTATTCAAATAAAATAGTGAATGCTACATCGCTCACACATCTCTTTTATCATTACTTTGTTCCAAAGCAATTTAATAAGTTCAGAAATACATTCAAAACTTAAATTGAGGGCCTCCCTGGTGGCGCAGCGATTAAGCGCTAGCTGTGGAGCTGTTGGCAGCAGCGATGTGAGTTCGAAGCCTGGTCGGGGAGATTCCCACATGGCGCAGCAGACCACTCCTGCCTCGCCCGCTGCTCCCCTCAGCAGTGTATTTCCATCCATCAGCCTGTGCTGCTCCCCACTCTGTCTCTGGTGAACCCTCTTGCTACCCAACGTCTCTGTCCTGTACCGCAGCTTGTATGCATAAATAAATAAATATTAAAAAAAAAAACTTAAATTGAAAAATGTGTGCTCTAAATGAAAAACAGATTTGGGGAATTTGTGTATTAAATTGTAAAGCATAGCAAGCAAAATCTTTAATACCACTAATTTATAGTATCGAATTAAAAACAAGAAGTCATAGAGAAATAGGTTAAAACATTTATAGAATATACAGGGCTTTCATTGTGATGCAAACTGCTGTTTCCAATGATATATTTGTGGTATTCATTGTATTTGGAAATCAATGTAACTGTATGTGTTTAGCACATACAGGATCTCTCCAGGATCTCTCTAGCCTGAGTATGAGCAACGCTGGCATTCAGCAGCTAAATTATGTCCCCAGAAAAAGAGTCTGAAGTTGACAATTTCATTCCACATATTGCAGGCTTTTCTTAGCAAATAAAAGATACACAAAAACTGTCCTAAATCTCATTTCTTTCCATTTTAAACATCTTCATAGTTTTAGAATCACAACTATGAAAACTTAATAAAATGTGCATGATTTCACTAATATTTTGAGATATAAAAGTCTGCAGGAAAGGGACTTATGTAGGGCAACTTAATTTGAAAATGATCTAATCAATAAAATTGTACATAATTATATTAAATTTTATGACGTTATCCTTCCATATGTGATAGTATACTATAATACTATAAAAGCATAAATGATAATGTTTATCTGTATAGCTCTGTGCATGTTGTGTAAATATATTAAGCTACTGCTTAGCTTTCAATATAGAAGATGAACTGTGTAAATGTGTGAGAGTTAACTATAATTTAATAACTACATTAAATTTACAAGTTATTTTTAAACTGAACATATATTAAAGTATATCAGTAGAAAAGTCCATAATAAGTTAGCAAAAATCAAGATGCTTAATCCATATCTGGTGAATAAAGAACAATTACACATGAATTTAGCAGTGTAATTTATTTAAAAATTCTAAAATTGATCTTACCAATACCATACAATTAATTTTTTGTCATTGATCTTTACTGACTGCACAGAAATTAAGGATTTGTAGATAGACTATTTGGTTGAAAAATGTACAGTACCTACACAGTAACAGATTGGAGTCTAATCACACATACTCTTTAAAATGAAATAAATTAAGGAAACAGCAAAACTGGAATTCTATTGTAAATGGCATTAGTTTTTCTCAATAATCTTTAAAAAAGTAATATTATAGCAGAATTAGAAAATGATTTAAGAGAATGATGATACCTTCATTACAAGTTTGGAAATCATCTTTCAATACAATGAATTAACCAAATATAGTATTTAGATAAGCAAACCAACACAGGCTTTTGAGAACATGTAAGAAGCATATGGCTGTAATGAACTTTGGGTTCTTCATTTTGGGGACATCCTGTACCCAATGATTGCTAGCTGAATGTGGGAGCTTTGTTTTATTACAAAGCAACTGCTCCCACATTTGGAATATAACTTCAACAACAGATGCAGTAGTTTGTTAGTAACTAGGAGCAATATCAATATAAAAAAAATATATGTTATAAACAAGAAAGGTTTGTGTAGGGTTGGGTAGCAGTTTTACTATTTTAAAATCAATCAATATTTTAAAAACAATCAATGTAATCTACTGTATTAACAGGCTAGTGGGGAAAATTCACATTTCACATAAGTCTGAGCTGATGAGACAACAGAAAAAATCCAAAGCCAATTTATGATAAAAATCTATAAAATGGCTAATATTCTCATTTTGATAGGAGCATCTTTAAAATCCCAACAGCTTTAGCATAGTTAATGATAAAAGACAATGTATCCCTGCTAAGATCAGGAAAAAGACAAATAATCCAATCTCACCATTTTTATTTTACATATTGCTCGGAGTGCTAGCTAGTTGCATATGTCAAAATAGAAAAAAAAATGTATATCTCAGAAATGAAAAAATATAATCATGTTTACCAATAAAATGTATTTTTACCTAGAAAGAAATTCAAGGACTCTATGACAACTTCTAAAACTAGTGAGTTCATTAAGGTGGGAGGTTGCAATATAATAATAAAATCACTTATATTTTTACCTAAACACAAAACTTTTGCAATTAAAAATAAGTATAAGAATATCATTGCCAGACATTTGTTCCACAAAAACTGATTTATTTCAAACAAAAACTACTATTGGAGGTTTTTAGCTGCTTTATCCATAATACTCCCCATCTGGAAACAGCCCATATTACCCAAAAAGAGTATAAAGTTAAACAAATGTATTCCATCTGTATCAAGGAATAGTACTCAGTATTTTTTTTTAAAGACAGATTATTTCAGGCAAAACCACGTTTTTTTTAAGATTTTTTAAAAGATTTATTTATTTATACATACAAGCTGTGGTACAGGCTAGAGGTGTGGGGCGGTGAGAGGGTTCACCAGAGACAGTGTGGGGAGCAGAACAGGCAGATGGACGAAAATACACTGCCGAGGGGAGCAGAGGGAAGGCAGGAGAGGTCTGCCGGCCGGTGCCAGGTGGGAATCTCCCTCGCTGGGCATTGAACTCGCTTTGCTGCTGCCGACACCTCCACAGTGCAGCGCTTAACCACTGCACCACCAGGGAGGCCCTACTACTCAGTATTTTTTAAAAAGTATTTCTAATTCAATGTGAAAACCTACATGAATCTCGAGAATTTTACAGAGAAAAAAAAAAAACACACTAAATCGTGTATGATTCAATTTACCTATTATTTTTTGAAATAACAAAATTGCAGAAATGGAAAACAAATTAATGTTTTCTAGGTGATAAGAAGTTGTGAGAGTGAGAAAGATGCTGATCTGACTAAAAAAGGGCAATATGAGGGATCCGTCCATTAGGGAAATGTTTTGCATTTTGACTGGATTAATATCAATATATTGGTTGCACTAAAGTTTTGCAAGATGTTGCCATTCACTGTTCTGAATAAATTATACATAGTGTTTCTATTATTTCTTATATCTGCCTATGAACTTAAACATTTATCTAAAAAAAATAAATGTTTAAAATATAAAAATGAGGATAAGATTTTTTTAAGATTTGACTAGGCGTTATTTCTTCTAAAATGCTTTTTCTCAACTGAATAAGTTAGGTTACATGTGACTGCTCCATGCTCTTTTGATCTTTGTATGTGTGTGTGTTTATATAGACACATATGTATGCATATTGAAAACTTACGTGCAAAGACAAGATTAGATTATAAAAAGCAGTCCCTTACCTTCCTTGATTTTCAGGGACATTTCATTTAGATTCTTGGACTTTCATGTCTTTCTCCAAAGCCAGATGAGGACCCTAAAGGGACACAAAAAGAGAGAACATATTGGGATTCCTGTGGTTTCATGAGGAAGAGCTAATATCCAGCTCTGAGCTGTATCAACTCCAACACTGTCTGTAATTCTTGAGACTGGAGGCAGAACAGTAAGAAAAAGCCTCAATGAATTCATGATCCATAGATAATTAGAAGATAATGGGATGATGTATTCACTTATACTTACATATACTATATCAATTACAGAGTAGCTAATTTATATCTTCACTAGAATCTGTGAATTTGTGGTCAATAGCACATCTTCACACCTACACTTTATAACCCACTTTTCATCATTGACTTAATACTCTATTCATGTGTGATGAACACACTCACAAATAAGTGTTACCTTTAATATAATTGCTTTTTCAATACTAATTTTCATATTTAAAATGTTTAACTGCCTGGTAGAGGAAGATTTTTGTTGTTAATAAAATCAGCAGTTAAAAGTGAGTATATGAAGAGTTACAGCAAAAAAAAAAAAAATATTTTCCTCTTTGCCAGAAGTTTCAGAGCTGATTTTTCATGACCTAATATTTTCAATTGTACATGCAGAAACAAGAAAAATATTATTGATGGATCAAATTCAGAAAAGCTGGAATAAATAAATGTCTGTGTCAGGATTCTGTCTTCTCACCCTATGAAATCATGTTTTCATAAGTTGGACTGACTCTCCAGTCAGTTAATAGCTCAATGGGTTCTTCTTTTGGAAAACTGTATTAGTTATTAACATTTCTAAATGTAGTAATTCTATCTTAAAAAAATATCTTCTAATGAGTTGAACTGTAAGACAGTGTATTTATTTAATCACTGTAAAAGTTGTATCAATACCAAATTTACAGAAGAGTGTAGGTTGTTTTACTGTCATTTTACACAGACATTGTGGATCAAAAGAAGTTACATTAAAAATTTACATGAGTTTGCATAAACAATTCTAATATATATCTTGAAACATCTTTATAAAGATGAGTAAGATCTAGTTCCTGTTTTTGAGGATAGAAGAAGACAAAAAAGTAAATAGACAAATAAGATAAAATTTAGTATTTATTGTGTTTATTACCACAACATATTTTAAGAAGAAAAAAGCTTAATAATCTTTGGATTTAAAAAAAATATATTTTCTCAATGTGTATCATGAATCAAATCTCATGGAAGACTGACTAGTGTTAAGAAATACCCTAAATTTTTAATGTATTGACATAGTAATAAATGAAACACATCACTTTGTACATTCAGTTTTTATCTAATTAGTGGCTCATAGTTTCAACCAATGAGTGTGTCCTTGGATTGAAAGGAAGTCTAGAGAGTCTCTTATCAGAACAATATCTCTTGAATGACTGGCAAAGTCTTGGCCATATGCTACTCCATGTCAGGAGTCCAAAGGACTCCAAAGGAATGCTGAGAACTGCAAGCCCGGATTATCATGGCACAATTTTAAGTTTTATGTACACATATATACAAAATAAGCAACACAGAGAAGAAATATCAGTGTTCTAGGAATTCACTTCTGCTCAAAAAATAGACTTATAAAAATAATTGAACAATGAATCAGGGTTCAAAAATTGCAAGTTTTCATACCCCAGTGAATTTGATTCAGAAATAGACCTGTATCTCAAGGATGACTATTGTTGCTAGAGACAGAAAACCAAGTAAATGAGAGTCGATTGATGTCTCCCAAAGGCCAGCATTATACTGTTGCTGTTGCTCATTATGCTTTCTTCCCCTGTTGGCTAGTCACTTGTCATGTCTGTATGGTATGAACATAACACATATATTCTGAAATCTCTCACTATTGCCCTAATGTCCATACTCAAGCAGGAAATAGCATCAAGATAAAGACAGAATATTGTAAAGCCATGTTCATTTATTTTTGCTAGTTTTACATAAAAGTGCATGACTGAAAGTAACTCCCTTTAGTATTTGCTGCAAAGAAACAAATACAAACATTTTCTTAGCTTGGCATCATGATTTTTAGAGGAAAATGAAAGTAGTGTGGAACTGTATGTAAGATGGAAAAGAGTTAGTAATAGGTGTGGGATGGATAAGATGCATGATACCCACACAAGTCTCAGAAAAAGAAATCTAGAAAAGTGCTCTCAAACTTTCTGTGGGTAAAGTAGTGTTTTTCTGTTTCTGAAATTCATTTACATGCCACATAGACACATTTCAAGAATATAGAAATTAATTTCTAAAAAAAATAAGGATTTCATGTAAATATATTTTTAGATTTAATGGAAATAATAATCTGACAAATTATTACAAATTTTCTACTACACCAATATAGAACTTATCTTATGAAAAAAATAGTGCGATTTTGGCATTAATAAGGATTAGCATATAGACAAGAAACCAATGGGACAAGGAGAAAAGGTGTTCCTATTTTGAAAAAAAAGTTAGGTAGTATAGATGTGAAAAGAGCCGTAGATACATATTTTAAGTAAGTATATTACTCTACATTTATATAAACACACAAAATACCTAACTTATTGTTGTCTTATGTGCAAATTACCAACAAGGTGTCTGTCAGTTTCCTCTGCATTTATACTCTTGCGTTGCTTACAGTCAGACCAGGAGATTAAATATGTGTTTAAAATGTTAGAGCTAGATGGAAATTAATTGAACAGAAAATTTTCTTACCAAGATTTTCTTCCTTTTTTTTTTGTTTTGATGCTTTCCTTACATTTTTAAATATTATATTTAAGTAATAATTAACACTGACCACAACAAATTAATATTTAATTACCTCAAAAGATCATAAATTAATCAAATATCAGCATAACAGAAACACACTTATGCAAAATAAAAAAGCATAATAAATAGAATATTTAAACTGAACTGTCAGGAAAACCTAGTTAATAAAAATAAATTTTATATTTACCATAATAAAATTGTGAGCTGAATTATCACATTAATAGAACATATGTGATATTTTAAATGGCAAAGGTAAGATTAGAAAAAGAGTGATATTTAACTGTAATTAAGATATATATATATAAGATCAACAAAACTGAAGTAGTATTGTGATACTAATACAATTAACACCAAATAAGGTGAAAGTCCTTGGGGTAAAGGATCATTTCTTCTTGAAAATGTTAAATCCACCATAAGTTTAGAGTAGTCTGCTTTAATGTATAAAATATTGACAAATATAAATGAGAGTCCACAAAATAAGAGGAGAAACTGCCAAAATGTAAATGATATCCATTTATATTAGTTTCCGATTGATGTTGAAAAACAAAATTACAACAAAGTTAGTGGCTATAGGAAAAACTATTCCATCGTAGGCTCTTTTTGGGTGATTGCCCTATCCTGGGAAATAGCCAGTCTCCTTATTAACCTGAACTCATAATTCACAGAGAATTCTAATTAATCTTAGTGCAAAGACCCACATGGCATGTCATCCAAATCATCTGGCATCATTAGTCTTTTTTTTTTTTTTTAACTGTCTCTTCCGGTAGGTTTATTTTATTTATTTATTTTTTTAAAGATTTATTTATTCACACAAGCTGGGGTATAGGCCAGAGGTGCGGGGCGGTGAGAGGGTTCACCAGAGACAGAGTGGGGAGCAGAACAGGCAGATCAGAAATACACTGCTGAGGGGAGCAGCGGGAGAGGCAGGAGAGGTCTGCCGCACCATGTGGGATTCTCCCCGGCTGGGCATCGAACTCGCATTGCGTGCTGCAGACAGTTCCACAGCGCAGCACTCAACCGCTGCGCCACCTGGGAGGCCCCTGACATCATTAGTCTTAAACAAAGATGATCACATGTAATAATCAGGGCATAAGAACAACCCTGTCAGGGTGGGTGGTATGGATCTTGCCTGGAACTGAAGTGTTTCTCCACTTGCTTTAGCACTGAGGAGATCTGTTTGTATGTAAGTGGTCCTTAATAAATTTTCCATTGTGATTAATGAAAGCAGCTGCTTTGATCTTCAGGCTCAAATTACAAAAAAATTTTAAAAATACTTAGATCTTCATGAGGAAAGAAAAAGTATTGGAAATTGAATAAATGAAGGTAATAAAATCTTTAATTTTTCATAGCCATAATAGATACAATAAATTTGTTCAAGATAATAGCAATGGTGTATTGTGTGATTATATTTTATGTTTATTAAAAATGAATTAAACTAACTTAATAAGAAACAAAGGGACACAATTGGACTGTTGTCAAAAGATATTATTTCCCATGAAAATATTTGAAAATGAACACAGATTAATAGTAAATGAATGGAGAAATAGCTAAGGAAATCAGTTTAAAACATTAGCAAAGTAATTTAATGAAATCTCAATTTAAAAAATTCTCATTTAAACATTTGAAAAAAGAAAAATAGAAATGCAACTTTCACTATTTGTGGGACTATGAGGGAAAGTCATGATATTGACTAGAAATTAGAAAAAAATCTAAGATAATTAATCCTTGCTTTCATTTGAGAAAACCAGTAAAAGAATAACAATTTAATCCCACATAAGCTATAGAAAACAAGCAATAAAAATTGAGACATAATTCAAAATTCAAATTGAAAATAAAACATCAGAAGGTAATCCTTTGAAAAGTCAAGAAATTTGATAAATCTCTGGGCAGTACAGTCAAAATAGAGAGAAGATACAAATTGTTAATATTAGAAATAAATGATGGCACACTGCTACTGATCCAATGCACATTTAAAATATAATAAAGGAATATTATGAAAAGATCTATACTCAGAGATTTGGTAACCTAAGTAAAATGCACATTTTTTAAAAAATATATATTTTACTAAGCACACACAAGAGAAGTATATTATATGAAAAGATCTGTACTGATTATACAGGAAGTAGAAGCAGAAGGAAACCTTCTTAATTCATGAGGCCAGTAGTACCCTAATATAAGAACCAAAGATATCTTATGAGAGAAAAATACAGATGAGTTTCTCTCATGAATATACACACATTAGTCTTCAACAAAATATTTGTAAGTAGAATACAACATATAAAAGGAATTATATACCATGATCCATGAGATTTACTTCATGTATACAAATTCACTTACTATTCAAAATCAATATTTCTTCTCCTCAGCATGCAAAAGAACAAAAGATCATATGATCATATTTCTCAGTCTGTTGTACACAGCATTTTTTCATTTTAAAGAATTTATCTTATCAATGTTGTCTACCAAATGCATCTATTAATATAATAGCTGCAAAACATCATTTTACAAGATCAAACATGTTTATGATAAAGATCTCAGCAGACTAGGAATAGAGTGGGATTTTCCCATCTCATAAATAATATGTACAAAAATTCTACAAAATTATTCTTAGCTATGAGATATTTGAAGCCTTATCTCTATGGTCTGTAACAAGTAGACATCCCTTTTTCTCTACTCCAATTCAAAGAACAAAGGCAAATGGATGAAGGAAACGTTATTATTTCAATTAATAGTTTTGGAACCACTGAAATTCATGTACCAAACAATAAATATAAGCATGTGACTGTTATAAATGTTCAGCAATTGATCACTGAACATGAAAAAAATATAAACATTTAACTTACCTCATTCAGAAATTTAAGGATAAATCTTAGAAGTAAATGTAAAACAGAAATCTAGAACATTTCTGAAAGATAATACATCATCTAGGTGAGCTTGGATTTAGCAATGACTATTGTAGATAAACTGTTGAAAGAAACATTTGGTAGAAAAAATTGATAAGATGAATTCTTTAAAATGAAAAAAATGCTATGTACAACAGACTGTGAGAAATATTTGCAAAACACATACCTGCTAAAAGGTATCCAAAATATGAATAAAGAAACTATCCTTAAATTCATCAATAAGAAAAATACAAATGAACAAAAAAACACATGAATAATCTGAACAGAAATCTCACCAAAGATGACATCAAATGGTGTATAAAAAGGTGCCCCAAAACATATGGCTTTTGGCATTGGAAAGTAAAACAATGACTATGTAACAATTTGAATGACTAAGAGTCAAAACACAGAAAACACCAAATGCTAATGAGGATGTGCTGGTGGTAATGCTAAATGATATGATCACCCAATTAGACAGTTCTCAAGAAGAGAAGCATTGTCATGTAGTAGGATTTATCAATCAGGATCCAAAATATTTACTTAAATAAGATGAAAAGGTCTATGTAACCAAAAATTTTCACATGAATGTCGACAGAAAATTTATTTACAAAACCAAAACCTCAAGTAGCCAAAGTGTCTTTTAATAAGTGAAATATTAAATTGTGGTACATCTACACAATGGAATATTATGAAATCATTTAAAAATTGAATCATCAAACCAGCAAAAGACATGGGGGAACTTTACATAAAGTAATTTTAAGCTAAAGACCACATATGAAAATTTTACATGTTGTATAATTCTAACTTCAGAAATTCTGGAAAAGACAGAACTATAAAAGTAGTTAAACTATCAGTCATAACATGGGTTGGGGGAGGCAGGTAGTGAAGAATGAATTGATGGAACACAGAAGATTTTTAAGACAGTGAAAGTATTCCCTATGATACTGTAAAGGTGGATATAAGACATCATTTGTCAAAGTCAATAACTGACACAAACTCTGAATAAGAAGATGCTAATAATAGGGGAAACAGAGACAGAGTTAAGGAAGGGGTGTTATATGGGAATGCTCATACTTTCTGCTCAGTTTTCTCTTAATCTAAAATGGTTTTAAAATAAAGCCTGTTAATATAAGAAAAACCTTACCATAGCTGTAAATGTTAATTAAAATGTATTATATAATATACACTTTCTCTAACAAAATGCTTCAGGAAATCACATGATAAATGCACTTATAACTGTATGATTTAGATATAAGAGGAAATAAACCAATCCTGTAACTAGAAAACTATTTTTCTGGCCTCATTCACATAGTTATTAAAGGTTTATTGGTTTAACTGTTTACCATCTTTTACCCTTTCCCAGAGTCCATATGCCTAACTCTCATTCACGTGGTAGTGGTGTGTGCAGATTCTTTTAAAATCTAAACTAAAATTAGACACAAAATCTGATTTTTCAACTTCCCTCACATAGAATAGATTGAACAGAGTGTTGAGCACTCTCCGTCCCATACGTTCTGTTTAAACCTTGTTAATTCCAGTGCTGTAAAATGTGCCAATAAAGGAACTACATTTCACTTTGTATGATACTGAAGTAAATAGAAATTATTTCCCCATTGGATGGTCAATTAAAAAAAGGCTAAAGAATGAATATAAAATGGGTCACAGACGCCTCCCTGGTGGTGCAAGGGGTTAAGCTGCAGCACTATGAAATATCAGCAGCCGCTGAGTCCATCCCTCGCTAAGGAGCTGACCCACATGGCGCAGCAGACCTCTCCTGTCCTTCCTGCTGCTCCCCTCAGCAGTGTATATCAGTAGATCGACCTGTTCTGCTCCCCGCTCTGTCTCTGGTGAATCCTCTCACCACCCCCCATACCTCTGGACCTACACCCCAGGTCTTGCACGCATACATAAATAAATATTTTAAAAAATTAAGTGGGTCATAATAAGATTATTTATAAAATATGCAAAACTGGGAGCAGTGCAAGGTATTTGGTGAAGGCAAACCAAAAGGTAATAGTGGAAAAGAATGCTTAGAAAGTTGATAAAGATTAATCCCTCTGCATAATGAATTACTTGGACTGGGGAAAACTTTTTATAAGGACACTATTTAGAGTTTCTGTGAAAAATGAGATATTCAAAGTAACTGATCATCTTGTTTTTCACATGCTGAAGGAAAAATGAAGAGCCCATAGAGACAGGAAGAGTAAGGTGTCAATTAAAATGATGAAGACATTATATCAATAATCTGAGGGGTTGTTTGTCCTTTCAAAGATTAATATGATGTGTTTTTTAAAACAAATTTCATTTGCATATAAGGCAGGAGGGCAAAGCAGAAATACCTAGAGGTTGGTGGACACTAGAAATAAAATAAAAGTAATGCTGATGATAAAATTGGGAAGATTTATAAAGAATAGTTTTATTTGAATGAATGAGATCATCAGAGTTGTACTGAATTAAATAATGGCACAATGTTGACAGAAAGGGAATGAGATTCATAAATCTCATCACCTTCTATTATTCGATGTAAGTCATTTATCATGATTTTTATTTCATGCCAGAAAAGATAGTTTTGCCTATTTTGCTCAAACCCAAGGGCCTAGACAGTGACTAGCACATAACAGACAGACAAAATTGATTTTGGTGCTGGCTCAGTCATCACATACTACAGTCAAAACAATACAAAGATGAGCTTGGCCTCAGCTCAAGAGTAGCATGCAAATTCGGGAAGCATTCCACAGTTGTCCTGGCTGGATAATTGGCTCAACTAAATTTCCTCACACCCTGAAATCCCATGTAAGATTTTCATGTCTAGAACAATTCCTAAAGACAAATCACATTTATGTTCACTTAAAGACAATTATATCTTCTACTGGATAAAATAAACCCAAGTATCATTATAATCATTATACAGCTAGAGACTGTGAGAAAAGAAATGGTAATATAACATTAAAATTAATATTTTATATATATATATATATAATATAAACATGGAGATAATCATTATGGTAAGGGTGACACCCGGTTTATTTTTATTTTAATTTTTAAAAAGATTTATTTATTTATTCATACAATGCAAGGGTGCAGGCAAGAGGTGTTGGGGGGTGGTGGTGAGAGGATTCACCAGAGACAGAGTGGGAAACAGAACAGGCAGACCGACTAAAATACACTGCTGAGGGGAGCAGCAGGCGAGGCAGGAGAGGTCTGCTGCGCCATGTGGGAATTCTTCTTGGCCGGATGTCGAACTTGTGCTGCAGTAGCTGAGGACAGCTTCATAGTGCTGCAACTTAACCTGCTGTACCACCAGGGAGGCCATGACGCCAGCTTAGAAAGAGCAGAAATCAACCACTCAGCTGAAGGCAAGAGGCTGTGCCCAGTGACTGACATCAGTCTTCCCATTTGACTTTTTCTGGTGGGGCTGTTGATAGGGTCAGTTTTTATCTGTGATGTTTGGGTCGATTAAGAATACTTGTTCTGGGCCTCCCCGGTGGCGCAGCGGTTAAGCGCTGTGCTGTGGAGCTGTTAGCAGTGGCGACGCGAGTTCGATGCCCAGCCGGGGAGAATCCCACATGGCGCAGCAGACCTCTCCTGCCTCGCCCGCTGCTCCCCTCAGCAGTGTATTTCTGATCTGCCTGTTCTGCTCCCCGCTCTGTCTCTGGTGAACCCTCTCGCCGCCCCACGCCTCTGGCCTGTACCCCAACTTGTATGTATAAATAAAAAATAAATCTTAAAAAAAAATAAAATTAAAAAAAAAAGAATACCTGTTCTGTAAAATATTTGTGTAAACATGGATTACCCTTTCCTGTTCCTTTGACTAGGAGGTGTTACTTTTCTCTGTACCCTTCGATGCATCCAGGCTTCTTTAGCCTCCAGTCAAAGATATAGAAGCAGTCCGACAAACAAGGAAATTCAAGACCCCATAGATCCTTGGATGGCAATGTCCTTTACCTCCTTATCTGATAAATCTTTTTCTTTCAAACTCCCAGAGTTTCTGTTTGTTGCTTGTTTTGGTTTTAGTGCTTATTTTACATAAAATGTCCAGAATTTTTAGTTTTACTTAGGGAGAGAAATAGAGAAAAATATATTTACCCTGTTACTGGAAAATGAGTTAATTTAGATTTTACTGAGCATTTTCCTCAAAAAAATTAATTTTAATTTTTTAAAGAATTATTTATGCATACAAGAACTGGGATGTAATTCAGAGGTGCAGGGGGTGAGAGGATTCACCAGAGATAGAGTAGAGAGCAGAACTGGTAGGTTGACTGAAAAACAATGCTGAGGGGAGCAGCGGGCGAGACAAGAGTGGTCTTCTGTGCCATGTGGGTCAGTTCCCTGGCCAGGGATTGAACTCATGCTGCAGTGGCTGGCGTCAGCTTGATAGTGTTGAGTTTTTAACCTATGTGCCATCAGTGAGGCAACTAATTTTCCATTTAAAAAAAATAGTATTGCAAATTTATCTGGAAAGTTTATGCAATTAAAATTTTCACTTTTATAATATTTCTACCTTAAATGAAAAAATATAATTTTGACATACCATAAATTATGTTTTTTTCTTATTGGCATCAGAATACAAATATACAGAAGTGAGTAAATCAAGCTAGGATATTTATTCCTACTAAAGTATATCTAAGAATGACCATATTCTTGCAAACTGAGACTAATTATACATTACTAAATTATCTGAACAAATTCTAGCTAAATTTTGTCTCTCAATTATATTTCTATCTATTTTACACTTTTAAATTGTAGTAGTAATTATGGAGGCTTTATTCCTAGTAAGAAAGCTTAAATTATTTATAACAAAAAATGCATTTGGAAATTTGACTGTTTTCATGTATGCCCAACTCTTTTTCTAAGAGCTATCATAATGAAGTAAAGACTGTTATGCATTTAAGTCGATGTTCCTGAACTTTATAGTTGTTTTGAGGTTGAGGTTATCTCTCATTACTTATTTTCTTACCCGATAGCTTAGCAACTGCTATTGAATGTGATAGATGAAATAAAAATGCAAATGAGGAGGTGAGACCATGATTTATTCATCCATCTTGGCAGAGGATTATTTGTTACTAGAATAATAGTCACTTTATAAAGTTAACAGTATGTGTTCACAAGAGAACTTGGGCAAAGTTAGAATGATTAAATTACAATCAAATGTATGAAACGGCAGTGAAGTCACATGCATACACATAGTGCAAATATTGAACACAACAGTATGCACAGTAGTGTACACACTTTATGTGTCAATGTATACATGCTAAACAAACACATATATTTTAAACTTATCCCCTTATTAACTGATAAAAATTTTGATTTGTTGCCTGATCTTTACTAAATCACAATAAGTGTCATTGACAATTACATTGTTTTCTGAATTGTGTT
>PVIJ01012824.1:0-47888 GCA_004024925.1 Scalopus aquaticus
AGGTGGTATCTCATAGTGGTTTTGATTTGCATTTCCTTGATTATAAGTGATGTTGAGCATTTTTTCATGTATCTGTTGGCCATTTGCTTTTCTTCTTTGGAGAAGTGCCTTTTGAGCTCTTCTGCCCATTTTTTGATTGGGTTATTGGCTTTGTTTTTGTTGAGTTATGTGAGTTCCTTGTAAATTTTTGTTATCAGTCTAAAGAGGTATAATTAAGCTCTATCTTCTGGAGGGAAGAATATCAAACCATTTGTGGGAATATGTTGTATGATCATAGTAATTAATAAGTATTTGGGGAAGATAGTTTCAGGCTACACCTACCGTATTTCTCCTTACAGTGTTGTCCACTAATTTTAACATCCTCATTCCTTTTACATGTATCATTTGGAATTCTTCTGTAAGGAATATATGTCCCTTCTCCAGTTACTTATTTATTCATTTATATACTTTGTAAGTATAGACTCATATTTATTTTACTCTTTGGGCTATAATCCAGTACTATAGCTATTCATTTATTGCTCAAGTTATTCCAGCATTTGCTACTGTTTCTTTCGAGTTGGTTCTGGCATCCTCAAAACAGTAACTTTTTTAAGTGTAAAATTCAGTGTCTTTAGTATATTCTCAAGGTTGTGTAGCAGTCACTGCTATTTAATTTCAGAATATGCTCATCTCTTAAAAAGAAAGAATCATGTTTCTCAGAAACTTCTGACATCAAATATGTGGTGTTATTTCCACATCAACAACCAAGTCTCTGACATCAACTATGTGTCAAACAATTTAATTTAATTCTAACACTAATTCCAGGAGTTAGTGATACCCCACAGGTTATTAGCTCAGTTTACACAATTGCCCCCACTTCAGATGCCAGCTGCAAATGGGGTACACACACTATCCACACTTCCGCTCAGCCAACTACATATTCAGAGATTCCCATATCCCCCATTATGTTTAATAATTCACTAGAATGGCTCATAGTACTCAGAAACCACTTTACTAATGTTTTTCTGATTTATTATAAAGGACAGAGGAAGAGCCAACTCAGGAAGAGTCAAATAGAAGAGACATGGACAATACCTCTGGTGGGCTGGCAAAGAGTTCCCATGCCCTCTCTAGAGGAGCCACCCTCCCAGCATGTCAATGTATTTATCAACCCAGAACCCTATCCATTTAGGGCATTTTATGGAGATGTTATATTGTAGGCATGATTGATTAGTCATTGTTGATTGAATTCAATATCCAATCCGGCTCCCAATCCCAGATAAGTGGGTGGAGCTGAAAGTTCTAACCCTCTGGCAACCAGCTCCAAACTAGAAGCCATCTAGGGTTTCCCCATGACTACATTAAAATAAAATAACACCAACTGTGTGCCCAACAATTCAGTTTAATTCTGACACTAATTCCTGGAGTGGACAGTGTTTAAAATAAAATAAAATGGAAGCCAGGCTTGAGGATCCCCCAAGCAGACAAAAACAATCATGTAAACAAAACATAACTAGTTTATTTCATGAAAGGAAGAAAAATTTAATTTAGGTGACTTCTTGTAACTGCCTGGTAATCATAAATGGAATTTGTTATTTTCCTAAAATAGTAAAAGACAATCACTTTTAACCAACCCTCTGCCATATGAAATTCACCATTTTAATAATTAATCATTATAAAGGTTAAAAAACTTCTTCAGTCTCATTTTATAAGCTATCTTGTACCTCATACCTCTGTACTTCAATACTATATTTGAGTTTGAAGTTTTCCTGTACAAAAACACTTTGTTTCTTACTCAATAAAACATTATTATCTAGTAAAGCTCTCTGAGTCTGAGTTTTCTTTTGACAACAGTAAATTCCAGGACTTTTAGGAGCTCTGTGCCAGGAATCAGGGATAAACACCAAATATTTATTTTTTATTATACCACAACATGCCACACCAATTAGACATCATTCCAGATTCCCACTCTCCCATTCCCTGGCAACCACTAATCTACATTTTTGTTTCCATTGATCTGCATATTTTGGACATTTGTCACAAATGAAGTAAAATATTATGTGGCTTTTTATGTATCTTTCATTTAGTGTAATGTTTTCTAGGTTGATCTATATTGTAGAATGTAGCAGCACTTCATTCAATTTTGTAGCAAAATATCATTTCCACAAAATGGATATACCATGTTTTCTTCCATCATCAGTTAATGAACATTTGGATTGTTTCCACTTCTCAGCTACTATGAGATATGATACTGTGAAAACTGATGTAAAAGATTTGATAATATCCAATTTGTTTTTTTTCTTTCACACTGTGCCTTTGGTGTCACACCTGAGAAACAATTTCCAAGATCTCAAAAATGCATTTCCATGTTTTCTAGTAAGATTTTTATAGTTTGAGTTATTACATCTTGGTCTGATTCATTTTGAGTTAATTTTTAAAGTAAGAATCCAACTTCATTTTTTTTGCATTTAGACATCTAGCTGTCCCAACACACTTCTTCTCAGTTCTACTCCATTAATCTACATTTCTATCTTTATGTCAACTCACACAATGTTTTGTCTACTGTTACTGATGTAAGTTTTGTAATTAAACAGTTTTTATGCTCCAAAGTGGTTATTTTTTGAGACTGTTTCAGCTATACTGGATCTCTTACCTTTTGCTCCAAGTTTGAAAATCAGTTTGCCAATTTCAGTCAAGAAGGAATCTGGGGTTTTAAAAGGAATTACATTGAATCTACAGATCAAATTGGACATTTCTATCTTATCAATAATTAGTCTCCCAATCTGTATATTTCCATTTTTCAGATGCTTTTTCAATGATGTTTTGTAGTTTTCTGTATTCAAGTCTAACACTTCTTTCACTAAATTTCCTCTAACACCAACTAATCTTTGACAAAGGAGCAAAGACTATGCAGTGGAACAAGGTCAGCTTGTTCAATAAATGGTGATGGGAAAACTGGACTGCCACATGCAAAAAAAAAGAAGCTAGACTACTACCTTACACAATGCACAAAAAACAACTCAAAATGGATAAAATACCTGGATATAAGAACTAAAACCATAAAATTTATAGAAGAAAATATAGGCAAAACTACACTACATACATCTCAGCAAAATCTTTAAAGACACATCCCCCAAACTGAAGGAAGTGAAGGAAAAGATAAACAGCTGGGATTACATCAAACTAAAAAGCTTCTGTGCAGCAAAGGAGACATTAACCAAAACAAACAGGCTCCCTCCTAATTGGGAGAAAATCTTTGCACACAATACAACTGATAAAGGACTGATAACAAAAATCTACAAGGAGCTCACACAACTCAACAAAAACAAAGTCAACAATCCAGTCAAAAAATGGGCAGAAGAGCTAAAAAGACACTTCTCCACAGAAGAAAAGCAAACGGCCAGCAGGTATATGAAGAAATGTTCAACATCACTTATAATCAGGGAAAAGCAAATCAAAACCACAATGAGATACTACCTCACACCAGTGAGAATGGCACACATTAAAAAAAAACAGGTAACAACAAATGCTGGAAAGGATGTGGAGAAAAAGGAACTCTTCTACACTGCTAGTGGGAATGCAAACTGGTCCACCACTATGGAAAGCTGTATGGCTATTCCTCAAACTGCTAAACATGGAGCTTCCATATGACCCAGCAATACCACTCCTGGGAATCTACCCAAAGGACACAAAAACACTAATCCAAAAGGATGCATGCACCCTTATGTTTATTGCAGCACTGTTTACAATAGCTAAGGTATGGAAACAAACCCAGATACCCAAAAATAGATGATTGGATCAAGAAGATGTGGTACATACACAATGGAATACTATTCAACATTCAAAAAAGATAAACACATGCAATTTGCAGCAACATGGAAAGAACTAGAAGGGATCTCGCTCAGTGAAATAAGCCAGAAAGAAAGAGAGAAATATTGAATGGTTCACTTATAACACTAATACAGGGGAATCAAACAAGAGAGAGACACTCAGCAAGGGAGGGGGAGGATAAGGGCTCAAAATGGGGTAGAAAAGAGCACAAGGGACTATGGTGATGGGTCATGGGTGAATAGGTGGTGGATTACCCAAGGGAAATACACAATAATGTAAAAGATATGAATAATAATAAAAAAATTATTTAAACAAAAAAAATAAAAAATAAAATGAAATAAAAATAATTTACTCTAACACATTTTATCCTTTTTTGTGCACTGTAAATAAAACTCTTCTTAATTTCATTTTTGCATTATTTATTGCTAGTGAATAGACATGGAATAGAGTTTTGCATATTGATCATTACATTACAACCTTCCTGCACTTGTTTATTAGTTCTGATAAGTGTGTGTGTGTTCCTTTTGATTTTCTACATGCTGTCTCTGAATACAAATAGTTTTTTTTCTTTCTTTCCTATGTGTATGCCTTTTATTTATTTTTCTTGTCTAATTGCCCCAGTTTGATCCTTTAGTACAATTTGAACAGAGTAATTAGAATGGGCATCTTAGTCCTGTTCTAATCTAATCTGTAAAACCATCAATCATTCACAATTAACTGAGATGTTAGCCTTGGACTTTTGATAGATGCCACTTAACAGACTAAGGAAGTTCACTATATTTCTAGTATATTGAGTGTTTTTATCATGAAAAAATGTTAGAAATTTTTCAAATGCTTTTTCAGCATTTTTTGAGATGGTCATGAGTTTGACTCTTGTATTAATAGGTTTTTGTATGTTAAATCAACCTAACACTTGTATATGCAAACTGGCCCAACCACTATGGAAAGGATAAACCTCACCTGAGCATAGAATATAATCCTGTTTGAATGTTAGCTGGATTCAGTTTGCTGGATTGTTGAGGAATTCTTGATTCTGCATTCATAGAGAATACAGTTTTCCTTTATTGTAATATCTTCATCTGGTTTTGGTACCAGAGAAATCCTAGCTTCATAGAATGACTTGAGTTTTCCTTCAACTTCTAACTTTTGTGAACACAGAATAGTTTTTTCAAATAAACTGTATAGAATTTTATGTAGTCATTTAGCATTCACATTTTGAGTGGGGGAAAGGTAACTACAGAAAGGATTTAGAAGAACACACTTTTAGCCACGATGCAATAACTAGTACTGAACTTACCATCTGCTGCAAACAAGTACAAGATAGGATTAATATATGATTTACTGTTTTTTATAAATTGAACTGCTAGTAGTACAAAAAGGGAACATATCAGGTGAGCTCTTGCGCTCTTTCTGTACTATGGTGCAGTACTATGGTGCACTATGTACATAGCAGTACTGCACTATGTACTATGGTGCAGTAAGGAAGAGTTCAAGTGGGAAATGTCATCTCAGTCAGCTACTGTAGCAGAGATTGGAAGATAAGGTATTAAGTAACTAAAATTTATGGCCCATGGTTCATGGAGGAGAAAATTGTGGTGAGCGGGTAACCAGATTTATGTAATGAAGTTGCCCTGAAGGCTCTGTCCAAGACCAAAACCATTCATTTCAAACCCAGAATCCCTAAGGCTTAGCAGTCAGTAGCTGCTAAGAGCTGACTGAAAAGAGAGAGGAGTTACACAAAGCAGGAAAATTTTGTATTTAGAACAAAGAGAGAGAAAGGTCTTGTAGAGCTTGTCATATAGGCAGTTACAACTCCCCAAAAGGATAGAGTTTAATATAAGAACCACAACCTAAAAGAAATCCCAGGACTAAGGACAGATCTGAAATTGACCCACAATAACAAGGCATAATTCTAGTTCTGACATATTAAATGGATCTTTTAATAATTTAACTTCTTACCACAAAAAAAAAATTCAACACCCAAAGGAAGACAATATAATACAGAATCCCTGCAAATCACCATTTATGATGTACAGCATAAAATGAAAAACTACTACATTTGAGAAAAAACATAAAACCTGATCCATATAAGAGGAAAAGGAGTCAATAGAAAAAGGTCCTGAAATGTCCCAAATGCTGAAAGTAGCAGAAAAACTGTTATAAGTATGTTCAATTGCTTCAGATGAAGATAGACATGATGAATGAAAAGATGGGGGAGGACGGCAGAGAACTGGAAACTATTAAGAAATATTCAACCTGAAATTCTAGAAAGATGCTTGATATCTAGCTAGCTAGCTAGCTAGATGACAGATACATTCATAATACTTAACTCAGTAATAAAACTGGAATAACTGAGAATTTAATACATTTCTAAATTATTATTGTTAAAATTATTAGAGGTTAAATCAGAGTCGAAAATAATAAAAGATTCAGATTAGCAAACTACTATCTTATTGCGGGTTAAATTAGAAAGACCATTATTCAAAAGATAATTTAAAGGCTATGAATTATTATAACAATACAATACCCAAAAGCAAAACATACTTAATCAGAATTACATTTTAAATGTCAGTTATTTAAGTCCCAAAAATAAAGAATTCACCATTAGGGAGAAATTACATGGTAAGAACTATTGAAATGCTAATCATATATTTGTGAAACAGATTCGTCACCAGAGACATGGGAAATGAAAAATGATGATAGGGACTTCAATGATGTATTACTCAGTATATTCAAATATCAATCAAGAGGAGAGGAAATACTGATTTATGGTTCCTTTAAGTTCTGGCTTATGACACATTCATATGCCATCATGCATCAATTATCATGTATCATGTATCATGACACATGTATCATGTATCAATTTATTGATACACTTTATTATATACTTAAAAAACATATCATATTACATAATAATCAGAAATAATGCTTTGTTCCACTTAGGGAATGATGAAACAATTTTACTCAAACTCTTCACACATATCTTCAATGTCTAACTCTTCAACATTACCAGAACCATTCACACCATGAGGAAATTTCAAAATAGTTTCAAGAGATGGACAGACAATTCACTTTTGTCGTTACTACAAAAGATTTTGTTGGTGGGGATTATAAAAGTATCTGTAAAAAGGATTCCCATGAAAAAACCTTTAATTCTGACCTACTCAAGAGAGGGTGGGCAGTATTTTCACCTCAATGCAAGTTTAAAGAAACACTTAAAAAAAAATAACCATCAGAAACTTCAGTGTTACAGGCAGCTGGGGGAGAAGGCCACCCACTGAGTGACTTGCTCCTAAAAAAAACAAAGCAGATTATGGCAAAATAGACAGGGCTACAGCTGGGAGATAACTGCACTCTCTTCCAGTGGCTGATCAAAATGTATGAATCTTAAGAGCAAAATGTGAAATTCATTGTAGGTATGTTGGCTTAGGATCTTTCAAATCAAGATCCTATCCATAAGGAGTATTTGGCTTTCTATTCTGTTCTGTCAACAGGATCACATGAGGAGACTATAGGAAAGAAGTGGGGAAAAGAATGCTTCCTATTTCTGTCAGTATCACCAGGCAATGACAATGCATCCCAGCAGAAAGTTAACCCGAAATCATCAATGGGTTGCAGTTTCACTCCTAACTACCTGCATGTGTCCCTCAGAGACACTAGACCAGATTTGCCAGTACCCCTCCCCTGCATCTCAGCCCAGTACCCATAAACCTGAAGTACCAGCATTAATTAAGCAATGACAACTCAGAGATCGCAGTCCAATTCAGGATCCTTGATTCAAGACTCTAAGATTTAAAAGTACCAACATTTTCCCTTTTGCACCCCAGATTTAAAGAGAGTATCTGTTTTCTAATACCTGGTTAGTAATTCTTTATATAAAATTCTCTGTTAAAATAATTGGAATGGTTCCTGCTTCCTAACTAGACTTTGACTGATTTATTTTATAAATTTTGCAGTCCTCAATAAAATCTAAAGCATAACCCATGAATATTATATTGGAGAATTTATTCTGAAGTTCATACTCAATATGTAGTTACTACAAAGAGACCCCCCTGGCATAATAAGACACCCTTAAAGGCTTTATGTCCAGTAACTTGCTGTGAAAGGGCAAAACCCTTTAACCCCTTCAAGGCTTACCCAACCAAACTCTGGAACACAAGATGATCTCAATACATTGTGTTTTAGCAACAGGTTCTTCCACACTGCCTTTGGATATAAGACTCTTAGGAGTAGGACAGTTACTCTATATCCCGTAAACTTCCAGTGCCACATGTGAAGTTCTATAAGTGTGTCTTTTTAAGGCCATGTCTTGAGTTGAGGTAGAGGTTAGCATCACTCTTCCATTTGTAGAAGACAAAACATCACAAAACATCTACTGAGAAATACTCAGAACAGACCTTCATCTTTTAATTTTCAATAATTTCCAGTCTGCTTTTACATAGGATAGAGGTAGGGGATAGACTAATGAGTGCAGGACTGAGTTTTGGAAACCCTCCACTCCAATCTTGAGCTCTGCACTCAAATTTAGAATGTAATACCAAGCATCTATGGGCGCTGGCTTCTAGAACCTCCTTTGAAACTGTTAAGCCATGAGAAAATTTTTCACTTAAAAATCTTTTATAACAAAGGACCCCCAAAATAAAGTAGTTCAAGTAAATAGAAGATTGCTGTTCTCTCATCCGAGAGGCAGGCAGGTAGGGCAGGATGAGAAGGTCACGAGGTCCATGGGATCACCCGGGAACCAAGGTGACCATCTTGTTTTTCAGACATAACCTTCAGAATATCCTACCAGTCTTCAGAATTGAAGCTGCCTAATTACCATAGAGCTCTAGGTCCAAGCTATTTAAGAATAGAATGAAATACAGGGATGTGCATACTCCGTTTTTTGAAAGACAAGACTCAGAAGGAGCATTTAAAATTTCTACTCATATATTATAGATAAAAATTTAGACAGTAACCACATCTAGCTCAACAGGATGGGAAATGTGTTCCTTAGCTCATTGCCCATTTGCCCAGCTAAGATCAACTGCTTCTACTGCTAAAAGGAAAAATTAAAGAACGGATATTGGAGATATCTAGCAAATCCTGCTAACGATAATTTATATATATATATATATATATACACACACACATATATATATCTATATATATATTCAAAATTAAAAATGAATATTGAAAAAGAAATTACTAAAAAAGATTTATATGTAATGCTACATTCAGAATATACCTTTTAAAAAATGAAAAAGGTTTCTCTAAATATTTAGCCCCTAAATATTTAAACATTCATAAACTATGATCTATCTTGACATTTAAGAAACTAATGTTGAGAACACGGAGCTCTACTTTCTGTGGTCTAGTGAAACAGTGCAAAAAACAAAAAAGAAGATGCTCAGGTGAGTCAGAACCCTCAATAGTAATGCCTTCAAAACTCACAAGAAACATTTTATCAGTCATCTAAAAAAATAATAAAAATAACATAGCTTGTGTTTTATTTCCTTTCTTTTATTCGTCTATCGTGATATAAACAGTTGGGGAAACTTAAAGAACAGGAGCCACGAGGAAAAACCTAAGAGGGAGCCCAGTTCATTAGCAAATTAAAAAATCAGTTCCTCCAATGAGTAGAAAGAGGCCACATATTAAGTACTGGAAGACACAACTTCTAATATTTATAGAGATAGCGAAAGTTCTAAAAATTACCAGCCCATAAGCTCTTTTTGGCTAAATTACACTGTGGGAGCTTTATTCCATGTAAGTTTAACTTTTGCCAGGTATGTTCACAAGAACAAATCAGTTCAACATGAACTAATATTCAGATGGCAAGCACTAATTAAAGCCCATCTCTGACTTGCCTGAAGAACTTCCTAGTCAGTTAGTAAATGAATTTGGAGTATCAGAGTATCAGTGACTATAGTAACCCCAGTCATTTTTTAAAAGCCCATTTCAGCGTTTCCAGATGTCCTCTCACTACAGATGGCAGCTTAAACAATTTGAGATTTCTATGACAACTAAACATTCTATCCTTGAGCAACCTGAGGAAAAGGGACACTGGCAGTTTTAAAAATAGAATCATTTGAACATATCTTGAGAACAGTGGTTTCCCCAAACGAAGATGAAAGAATCCAGTATGTGATGAAAGAATCTAGTGTATGAACTGCCCTTTTCAGTATAGACTTCCAGCAAGCATTTATAAATTTACCTACGGAAAAGAATTTGTAGTATTTGGGAGTCTGGCAGTTACTGCTTTTCATTAAGCTTAACTAGAAGCCATTTTCACAATTTGGACTTTAGAGAATATGTATTTTGGGACCATCATATATATATATATATATTAATAGATAGTACAAGTTTTTTCATAGATTATTTTTTATAATAAAGTATAAACTGATAAACACAAGTGACTAAAAAACACATTTTCATATTAGTTTATGTCAACAGACATTTTAAGTACTCTTCAGCTAATTAAACCACCATTCCACTTTTAAACACCTCATTTTTAATATTCTCTATTCATCAGACTATTTCCTACTGAAAGTGTAATACCACATTTTATATAAAGTCCACTTTCATGAGAAATCCTTCTGAGCAAATAATATTTTCATGTTAAGGGAGCATATTAAGCCATAGTAAGAGGGGAAGTAAGAATGTTTAAGTTTAGAAGTCAATCAGTAGCTTAGACTGGAGGAAAAAAATGCTATTCTAACAGAGGGCCAGTTAAATAACACATAGTCTAGAGAATATTTTTAGAGCCCAATTTCATTTTTCAAAGACAAAATTCATAAAACTGTGTAAAACTTAATGTGTGGAAACATTTAAAATTCCAGCATTTGAAAGACTGACTTGGAATAATACTTCAAATGTTCTAATTTGTACCCAAGACTATTACAATACTATTTTAGGTAACTGAAATGGTTTACTTAATAAAAACCTTTAACAGAATAAAGGGATTACTTTAACTCTCATAAACAACAAATAACAACCACAAAAAAAAGCACAAAACTAAAACAGCTACATTCATTAATTCAAGTAAAAAAATTAAACAGAAGACTAAAAATCTGAAACAAGTTATTCACTCGCTATCATGGTATATAAAAAGAAAACATCTCAAGAAAAGTCAAACCCTTAGGATGCTTACTTGATTATTATTCTGCGCAGATCTAAGAGGCAGACAATTAGAATCTTAAAGGTCAAATTTATCCTAGAGCACCATTTATTAAGTTATTGTTTCTTAGTTCCAAATCCAGACTTCTACACTCCACTCTCTTAGGCTAGCATTGATACCTTGTAAGCTAAATCTCTGCTTTACCAGCTGGCTCCATGTGGAACTCCACTGAAAAGGAATCTTAGAAGAAGGAAGAATCAACTTAATCTCTGTCTGCTCCCATCCGCGTCTTCCATGCTTCCAGGGTGTGACATTTTTGTTAGCATCACCTCAAAGCTTCTTTAGTGTGGCAGCAACAGTGTCCTTCCATAGCAATAGCTGCATCTAGTTTGCAATTTTTCCAACATTTGCCAAACCAGTCTTATCATACTCATCAGGTCCTCCTTCTTCAGAACAAACTTCACAGGCTCCTCTTCAGAGGTCTGGGTCTTAGGTCTATGTGGCCTCATTCCTAAATTTCTATGTTTCAGTCATTAAAATCTTTCATTTTTGTTGCTCCAGCCTTTCCAGTAGTAGTTATAATGCCTTAGTACTCTCCTTTCCCCTTTCATTTTTCTAGTTAACTTTATGCCAAGTTCATAATTATTAATATTAATTTTTCTACTTAAATAACAAATATGGCCTCTGTTCTCTGAAAGAACCCAACCTGACTGATCACCTGTCTGGCAGTTCCTAAGGTGAATGGTGCTATCAAAAACACCAAGGGCTTGCTATCTCGATACAAGTTTAAAAAAGCCTATCTAATATCATGCTATATAATTTTCAATTTGTGAAATGGAAAAAATATTATTTTCATAAAAAAATTCCTGGTTCTAAGTGATGCACAGAAGAGCGTGATTCTCGACCAGTGCAGAATAGAGGTTATGGGGCCTGAGATGGGGACTTAAACTAACAAAAGGTTTAGAAACATCAATTCAAGTCCAATCCTTTCATAACATAAGGAACCTAAGACCTATAAGCTCCTTGATCAAAAGAACTAATTTGTCTACCAAGATTTTTGATATAGTAAGCATTCAAATAAAATCCTGTGAGTTAAGAGCTTATCCAAAGCCAAAAAACAAACTGTTAGCGGCAGAATTTAAGCAAATAGTCCATCTCTCAGTTGGTGGTTTTATCCTGCCTATATCATTTTCATAGTCCCATTAACACTGAGAATCCAGAATAACATTGGTAAAGGTTGAGTTCCCCAGGAAGCAGAATTTGTACTGTGTCAGGAGTATTAATAGGGAATATTTTTATAACAAACCCCTGGAGAGAGAGAGAGAAAGAAACAGGATTAAGCAAAGGGAGAATTAAATTGTGACCAGTACCAAAGGAGGCATCAGTTGACTCTACAGGAATTTTGAAGATAGGATAATCCTTTAAAGTTATGCTGAACTGAGGTTAAAAGTTTGCGCCTTTAGATGTCCATGTCAATCAGTCACTAGATCCAGGAACAGGCAAACCCAAAAAGGAAGTACATCCTTAGCCAAAGGGCTTCATTCAGACTATTCAAGCCAAGGAGAGGCAGACAGCCTAGCATTTTCTTGCTACCGATAGCACCAGTAGCTGGGGAAAATAAGTCCATTTCCTAAAGGGTGATAGCTGGGTGGTACACCACAGTATCCATGACAGTCCAAACTTTGTGCTGCTTGGACCCACTTCTCTGATTCTGGAAGCAGTTTCTTCAGGATTCCAGTAAGCCCTCATCACTGCAGCTTGTGTAGGGCTATAAATGATACTCATTATTGCCTCTTTCACTACCCATTCTTGATTCCTCTCACTCTCAGATGGAGTGCCTGCTAATATCCGTAAGTTCTCTGGTTATATAATCCAGATCCTCTCCTAAAGTTTCCATGTCCTCTCATGCCACGTCTCCTTGAAGACTAGGTAGTAGCCACAACTTACTGTTCAAAAGAACTCCAGCTGTGTCCCCTGGTAGAAATATTCCCCCTTTAAAAACCAAAACTTCTAAACCTTCTGACCCCAGAATTGCTGAGATGAAAATTCCACAAGTAGATTATTGAGAAAGACAGGAGGCAGAGCCAATAACTACTTCCACTCCTTGATCCCTGGATCCATGTATTCTACCTATTGGGGGCCATATGAAAGTTTTTGGTCTCCTAGAGGATAGCAATCCAAACTCACAGAGTATTATCTCTAAGCTTCAATAGTGCCTTCAGTAGGCTGTGTCTTCAACACTTTCCCATCATTCTCTTGTACCAGCTGCTTCTGAGTGGTGTGGTATGTAATATGAGCGGGAATCCCAGGGCTAAGTGCATTCTGCAGTATCTCTTTGGAAGTAAATTGCAGTCTCATGCTATTAGAGCAAACATTCTGTAAGTCTTATGATACTGCAACTTCACTGAGGGCTCTCAGGGCACTGCACTGAGGAAAAGTAAATCCATGCCCAAAATACACATCTATTACTGTCAGTACAAATCTCTGGTTCTGGTGACTCGATGTTACAGGGGGCCCTATGGAGTTAATTTGACAAGTGACTGATTAGTTCCTTCAAGGGATGGCATCACACTGGGAATTCAGTATTGATGTCTGTTTAAGGCCAATTTGGTGTTCAGGAGCAGCAGTAGCTGTTTCAGCCTCAGTAATTAGGAGCCAAAATTGTCAGACCATGCAGAGCCTTCGCCATCCCTACTACATCACAAATTCATCTGTGCACCAACTGTGCCTTCACTAGAGTGAGAGGCTGCAATAACAGAGGTTAGCTGTTATCAAGTAGATAAGGTTTAGTCCACCTAGTATTTCGTGGGGGTTTTTTCTGCTAGACTCTTTCTGGTGGATGTTAATATACAATGCAAAGATCTCCCCACTTCTTGTTCACTCCCTACTTTCATAACTCTACCTCAGACTATCTTGGACACAAGCTAACAATTTTTCTCCTTCCAAGTCCTTGATCAATCAGCCAACCCGAATCAACCTGATCAACCTGTCCCTGAACCCAACCTTGGCTATTTCTCTTGCGACACCAAATGGAGAACCACGTGGAGTCCCAAGGTTGTGAGGAGGGAAGGTATTCTATAACTTTTCGTTGAAGGCCACTCAAGTGAGGCTATTGTTGAACCACAATATCACACTGAATCCTCCATGAATCAAATGGGGATTTTTCTTCTCCTTTACTAACTGATCACGAAAGATTATGCATGGAGCTCTGAGATGAAGATGAGGTACTTGGGTAACCGTAGTAGATAGCATGGGTGCCCAGTCTACCTGCTCATATGGGTTGTTTGTGTCTTCTAGTCCCATTTGTGTTTAATCCTGAATGTACTACTAGGTTTGCTCAACCTTATAACAAGGTTGATTCAACAGAAACTAGTTCATGGAGGACAGTTGTAACCACAATGTCATTTAGTACCAACATGTCAAGCACTCCACCTCTCTCAGGACTCTGCAACGTGCAAGCAGCTGATTTTCAAAAGGAAGATAATTCTCTGCAGCATATATAGCCATGTTTTAGAACCCTATAAATCTATAGTTAAATCTCTCATTGGTAGATGCCATAAACTCTACACAGCCATATATTCCATACTGTATTTTTTCCCACCAGCTCTCTACTACCCAAATACATGGCACTATAGCCCATGTGTATCTTAAACATGTCATTTTTCTTTCCCTTGACTCTAAACTTTTTATTTATTAAGATTCACATTTTTCTATAATTCATCTAATTTATGGGCCACCAAGAGTTTTAAAGTGGCCAGATCATTAAAGTTAAAGGGCTACAGAAAATTAGAGAAGGGAGAGCTTACTTTCCTTTGAGCCTGTGAAGGATGAAGAATGAATGACATCCCAAAAGATATTTATGTTCTAATTCCTGGAACCTATCAATTTATACTCTATGGCCAAAATTTAAAAAAATAAATACTTTGCAGTTGTGATTAAGTATTTAGGTGGGGCATCAATGCAGGTACATGTAATTTTACATGTAGAAACAGAGAAAAAAGACACTAAAGTAGAGAAGACAGTAAGTACAGAAGCAGAAACTGGCATGATACAACCATTAGCCAAGAAATGCCAGCCATCACCAAATGGTGTAAGAAGCTGAGTGAGGGAAGAAACAGAGTCTCTTTTAGAGCTTTCAGAGAAAGCATGGTCCAGAACTGTAAAATAAAGAAAATAATAATAATGTCGTTTTAAGCAACCGATTTATGCTAATTTGTTACAGTGGCCCTAGGATACTACTGTAGAAATAATAGAGAAAATTGGGCCTCCCTGGTGGCACAAAGGGTTAAGTCTCAGCACTATGAAGATGTCAGCAGCCACTGCAGCACAAGTTTGATCCCCGGCCAGGGAACTTCCCACATGGCACAGCAGACCTCTCCTGCCTCGCCCCGCTGCTCCCCTCAACAGTGTACTTCAGTAGATCCTCCTGTTGTGCTCCCCACTCTGTCTCTGGTGAATCCTCTCACTACCCCCACACCTCTGGCCCTACACCCCACTTCTTATATGCATAAATAAATATTTAAAAAAAGAACAGAGAAAATCACTATGGGTTGCAGAGCATTTGCAGTATGGTAGGTAAGGTTTACAGACATGGTGATTGGAAAAAAGGAAAAGGGACAAGAAAGAGAGTGTTACAGATGAGGGGAAAGGTGATGAGAAAGGAAATCAAAGGAGTTGTACAAAAAAAGGTTCGATTATACAGGAGTATATGCAACTTGAAAGTAAGTAATGATATACATTAAGCCCTAAATGCCAGTCTAGGAAGTCTGAACCTTAACCTAAGACAAGATCCTCTACATGAAGACAAAGGATGTGTGTTTGGGGGGGGGGGGTGTAATGGAAGTGGGAGTCTGGAAGAGGAAATAATGATGTGATAAATCCTGTGAATACCTGTCATACTATACTATTCTATATTTTTGTTGTTGTTGTTCCTCTCCTTCCATCACAAGATTTAAGTGTTGGGATTGAATTTTATCAAGACTGAGCAAAAATTCTGGCCAAAATGGTTGCTAAGTGGAAAGTCAGAAATGCAAAATATTATACATTACTTTGGTTTAGTCATTACTAAACATGGTAATGCAAAGTAGAACAGAATACTGTGTAGTACTTAATCTAAAATTCTTCAACAGTCTGATTAAGATGACTGCATTTTAAAAAATATTGAAATTATAAGAGATTTAGGCTCAACATGATTAACCTCAGAGAAAACTCCAGAACCAGAATAGCAATTCTAGCCAAATCCAATCAATTAGTGATAGCTGTCTGGAGCATAATTGAGAAGTAATGTAAGGTTTGTGCCATCATAGATTAGCAGTGTATGTTTATATGTTGGATTAGGAGAAGAAATCTAAGTGACTTGTTTCCCATTTCATTCTTGCTCCAAAAGTTAGTCTTTAAAAAACTTTCAAAACCTTTTATACTTATGTTTTATGTGAGGTACTGAAATAAATATTCCATTTCTATGGAGGTTTCCATTAGTTGAGTATGGTTTATCAAGGATTTACTGCACTCAAGTAAAAAGGCAGCAAAATGTTGTAGTGCATAGGAGATAGGAAGTTGTTTTGTTTTCTGTATTCCATGATTTCAGAGTACCAATTATTCTGACAGGAAAGACAGGGCAGTTTCAACTGTCTATCTTAAAACACCAGTACATGTTTTATGAAAAGCCTAACTCTGTTTTGGGCCGAGCAATCTACTCTGTACGGCCTTGGAGAGGAGGAAGTCAGTATTTCACAGTAAGTGGAGTCCGACTGGGGGCTAAAGGGAGTAGGTGCAACCTTGTAAACTGAATTCCACTTACACTGAAAGTTTTGAAACTGGACCCAGAGAGAGATTGAGCATCAGCGGTTGGAAATTAGAACTTGGATGAAATGGACCACAAACCGTGTGATGCCGTGTAGCACCCAACTTAACGTGTACCAAAATAACTGCCCTTTAAAGGTTTAAAATACCGTTCATGAAACAAGCTATAAACGCAAAGATTTTATACAAGTCTTGTTATCTCTGTTGCTATTACTATAGGGTAAGTACGGTAGCATACGCACCCTCTTCGTCCGGGTGCAAGATGTTTACGGTCCCGCTCCAGTTATGATTTTTGTTGCCGTAAAAAGATGTCCAGGGCCCGTGTGGGTAGCTCTCCTAAAGCCCCTCACAGTGGCTGAGCCTTTGATACCCAACACTCAGAGCTTCGCTCTCAATCATCAAGATGTCCATCTTCCCTGCAATTACGCGGGAGAAGCAGACGCCAACTAGACTGGCTACGTCTCCCTGAACCCCGCCCACAACGGGCGCAGGCGCATTACGGTACCTAGAGGACCAATTTTACAGAGCAAGCGCAAGAATAGTTTGTATAACCACGCCTCCCCAGTTATGAGCAGGCGCGTTTAGAAGAGACTGTGGTTGGTACAGTTTTTTAGATTTTTGTTTAATTACTTTCCACGGCCTTGGCTGTCCCGAGTCTTGCTAAGGTTCATTTTCCCCCTTTCTTAGTGGAAGTCGCTATGTCTAAAGGGGAGTTACTGTTTGGGGGCAAAACGCGCTCCTCCTGTATGTTACCCTTCGGGCCTTAGAAGCGGCAGTCAGCCCCTGCCAGAGGTGGAAAAACAAAACGATACAATTGTAGAAAAGACTGGAGTCTGCCAACTCAGTCACATGGCAGAGTCACTATTTTTAAAACTCTACCTTGTGCCATACTAAATTCTTCATAATACTCGGAAGTCGTTTTATTATCACGTATCAGTGAAACTAGTACTTCTGTGTATTATTAAGGACCTGTCCGGTGTCAGGAACAGCGCATGCGCGCGCCTCCCGCGGCTGCCAGACACGTTTAATGGTGCTAGTACCGACGTGCTTTCCGGTTGTTGTAGAAGCGGCTTCTGGGCTCTGGTGAGGCTGCCATGGGGAAGGTAAATGTGGCCAAGTTGCGTTACATGAGCCGGGATGACTTCAGAGTCCTGACCGCGGTAAGAAGGTCCCCGATTCCCCCTTCCCTTTTCCACCGCGCGTCCTCTTCCTGTTTGCTGGGAACTGCGCGCTTTGGGCCCTGGGACGCGATCGGGATTGGGAATGGGGGAGCAGAGCCCGCGGAAGCGGATCGTTTAAAGGTTTTTGTGGGAAGCTTTTATCTACACCCCACATAATGTAAGACTCCTCATGTAACATTTCTCCCTTTCTGATACTTTCTTGGGCTCAAGAGCGACACTCGCAGCTCTGTGGCCTGAGAAGCGTCTCAGATCCCAGGCTTCTGACCTACTTAGAAGGATTTAAGAATTCTGGGAAGAATTGATAGCTTTGAGTTCCCGACTCAGGGACTAGTCACATGACAGTCTTTTGGGGTCATTTAGTCAATGCATATTTGTACGGTTTTTAGTGACAGTTTTAGGCAATGCAATTGTGTACAGGCAGACAAAACAAGGGAGGCAGATCATTATCAAATAAACGAATAAATAAGCGGGATAATATCAGGTAATAAGTGCTGTGAACACATAGAAAATAATGGAATAGAAAGTATGTGCGTGATGGTGAGCTAGGGCGTGAATGCCGATTTTACATTGTGTTGTCAGTAGACTGCCTGAGTCAGAATCTTGTCTGTTTTTTAACCAAATGTTAAATGCCTTTTTTCAAAAGTTCCTGGCCTTGGTAGGTACAGAATAAATATTTGCTAACTAAAAGAAAGATTGAGTAGATAGGGAGTTAACAGGAGCTAAAGGAGAAAAGCCTGCTCAGTGTAGTCCTTGAAGGAATTGGAAGCACATGAAACAACAGCAATAGTAAGTGCAAAGGCCCCGGAGCAGGAGCAGTTTTTGAAGGACTTTCCGGAAGGCCATGTGACTGGAGCATAGTGAGCAGGAGGCTGAATGGTTGGAGATACTGCTGGAAAAGGTGAGAGCCAGATCATGCGCTCTAAACCTTGCAGGCTTCCTGTGTTTGGTAGCTTCCTCAGTTTAAAGTCTAAAACCCCTTGGTCTATATTTCAAGACCATAACTTAGAAGAAAGTGTTTTCCAGCCTAATTTAATAAAGTCTACATGCCATCCCATCTGATGTACCACTATACTAGCTGATCGCTGTGCTTTCTACTTACTTAGATAGGTGCTATCTCCAAATCTTTTCCTATTATTTCTCTGACATTCCCTTGTTTGCTTTTTTGTATTCCTGCATTTTTCAAAGTAACTCTCAAGTGCTGCTTTTTTCTTGAAATTGATCCCTCATTTAAAAATATTCTTGTTCTGCTTCCAGCCATCTTTTTTAAGCACTTATCATTTCTTACCTTCTAATAAAATTAGATTTTGTACATCCTTATTTCCACAGTTAGATCCTAGATTGTCCAGAAGTAGTATATTTTTACATGTTTCTTATCATACACAATGTCTACATATGGTACTTTCTCATTAAATGCAATCTTTATAAATATATGAAATATATGTAGTTTTTAAGGACAAGTATATAGATGTTAATAATGTATTTTCCACATCAGTAACTATGTCAAGCACTCAAGATTCTTACTCTTAGATTACATATAGTTTAGTAGCTGGATTAGCCAGATAGGGTCTGAATATCAGTGATTATATGTCAAGTATAATTTAAAATATGTCCAAAGAAAGTAATAATTATGTCTCAGAATTGGTTGGGAAGCTGCAGAGTCAGAGAAGTTAATTTCTTGGCAAGATTTTGATTTTGGCTATTACAAAATGATTTCTTTCATTTCAGGTTGAAATGGGCATGAAGAACCATGAAATAGTTCCCTGCAGTTTGGTTACTTCCATAGCCAGCCTTAAACATGGTGGCTGTAATAAAGTTTTAAGAGAATTAGTGAAACATAAGCTCATAGCTTGGGAGCGTACCAAAAGTAAGTATTTGAGGCATCATTTGTGATTTTTCCTTTAACTGGCTTCCCCGCTTCCCCCAGAGATGTTCCAAAAGGTGGGTAGTGGAAGTTGTCACACCAGAAAATCACTTGACCTGGAACTGACATAGCATACTTCCACCACTTTCTATTGGTCAGAGCTGTCACGTTATCCACCCAGACCAAAAAGAGTGAGGAAATAGTCTCTGCATCCTAATAGAAGATTAGCAAGTTCCAATTGCAGAAGAGCAAATAGGATAGAAATATTGTTACTGCTGTCTTTGGAGAATACAGTCTGTCACAAACTAGAAAATTATTTTTCAAACCATCCATGCAAAGGAATATGAGGGTTTTTTTTTTTTTCAACTTACTCTGAAACCATACTCTTATAAAGTAATAAAAAATAATTACTAGAAAAATCAAAAACTGATATACGAATTTTTTATTATTAGGGTTGAAGGTATACTATAACTCCGTCAAATTGATATAAAAATTTCTGAAGTTAACCATAACTACTTCATTTTAGTTCTGTGTCTTGTCACAGACTAGTAACAAACATTTATAGACTGATGTCAGTATATGGGTCACACTTTAAGTAACACTGCTCTAAAGAAGAAATACAAATTATAGGAAGAAATGCTAACCTATAAGAGAAGGTAGTTAATGTTTCCCACAAAAATTTCCCATGTTTAAATTCTTCTTATTACTTGAACTGACATGATTTAGTAGAATATAACTAAAATATGATCTTTCTCCTTTGATTTTGTGTAGCTGTCCAGGGTTATCGATTAACAAATGCGGGCTATGATTATCTAGCTTTGAAAACACTTTCTGCCAGACAGGTGGTTGAGTCTGTTGGAAGCCAGATGGGTGTTGGCAAAGAATCTGGTAAGTGCTAACAATACTTCTAATCACATTTTCTTTAGTTTAGTTTATATTTCCTCTTAAGAAAGCATTTATCTCTTCACTTTTTCATTTTCTTCCAATTAACCAAAAATTTGAAATTTGTTTGGAAACAATTCAGATTATGAAATTACCCTTCGTTTAGTAGATTGTTGTTTTTTCATAAGGCTATCAGTGAAATTTCAGTTATCCCAAGAATTAATTTTCCCCTAATAACTGAATTACATAGTTTATATCTAAAATTATGTATTTTGTATCTTATAAATTGAACAATTATAATAGTTAAAATGTAGCATAAAGAAGTGCTTGAAGACAATGAATATCTAAAAACCACAAACACATTTTTACACTACAGCAGTATGATCAAGAGGACAAAGCTAGGTATGTGTAGAACAGAAAAAAAGCATTCTAAAATAGTATTGAACAATACTGTATTTATTTTCTATGTGGAAAATAGGTAGAAATAAAGAACAAGGCATGATTTTCTTTCTTTTTTTTTTTTTAATTTATTTTTGTATGTATACAAGAGCTGAGGTATAGGCTATAGGCGGGGAGAGGGGTAAGATGATTCACCAGAGACAGAGCAGGGAGCAGAGCAGGCAGATTGACGGAAATACACTGCTAAGAGGAGCAGCGGGCAAAACGGGAGAGGTCTGCTGCAGCATGTGGGTTAGCTCCCTGGCCAGGGATCTAACTCATGCTACAGTGGCTGCAGATAGCTTCATAGTACTGAGACTTAACCCTTTGTGCACCAGAGAGGCCTGGCATGATTTTCTCTATACCATGCCCTCTTGTATGCTGCTTTTTATCCCTATTACTACTTTTTTCTAATCTAAACTGAGAAAGCAAAATTAAAATTACAAGTAAAGGTATTATTTGGAAGCCGATCCAAAGAAGATTGTTGTAGTACTTTGCGTGGTTTAGATTCTCTTGTGTTAATATCCAGATCATGGTGTATTTTTAAAAAGTAATGCAAAAGTGCTGAATACAGCAGTGTGTGTGTATGTAAAGTATATAAAATTAGGTAATTAAACACCTTCTGAGATGATGCTTCCTCTTCATTTTTTGGTGTACATTTTGTAATTTAAAAAATAATGGCTTTTTTACTTTTAAAAGCTTCATTGCATACCAAATGTTAAGTAGTACAAAAGGAACAATGAAATGTAAATCTTACTCGTCACCGAAGTCTTAGTCTCCTGTTACTTCCCAAAGCTATCATTGTTTATTGATATCTGACATATCCTTTTAGAAATATTTTATGTAAGTGCAAATATATGCACTAAAGATACACTCACACACACACATATCACATAAGCACAAATTTTAATGGCAAGTGAAACCAACAGTACTTGCTATTCTACACTTTGTAGTATCCTACTTGATAAATCCCTAATGTCAGCAATTAAGTCATTCTCTTAAGTTGCCAAGTATTACATTATGTGGATGCTCTGTATTTGATTTTACCAGTCCCATTTGTTGTGGACATTTAAGTTACTCCCTATCTTTTTTGTGTGTGTGTAAATAATTATGTGATGAATAACCGTTTACAAATGTCTCTGTGAAGATGTGCAAATAAATTTGTAAATACATTCTCAGAAATTGGATTATTAGTGTAAAAACTTGATAATACCACATTTCCTTCCAAAGGTTAGACCAATTTATAACCCCACCAATGTGAAAGAGACTATTTCTTGATAGAGATGTAATAGTTAAAATTTCTCATGAATAATTAAGACATGTTGTAAACGTCAGCATTGCAAATAGCAACTTGTTTTTGATAGTTGGAGTATTTCTGGGGAAGGCTCTATTCTGCTTATTATAAGATTAAATTCTGAATATTATTCATTACAGCAATTGTGTTATTGAAAAGCAAGATATTATGAAATCACTTCTCATTTGTAGGACTCTAAGAAACATTAGGTATTTTTCCATTTTGTTGATTTGAGCATAGAACATCTTTAGAAGCTATACCCTGTGAGATGTTGCATTACTGTTTTCTTTTATAGTACATACTAGTATGTGTCATCTCTTAATTATAATCATAAATATAGAATTTTGCTGAATATTAACTATTCCTGGCAATCAGGCAAGATAAAATTTGATACCAATAAAGTCAAAATTAGAAAGTTAGAATTGTTTTTGACTTATTGTAATAAAATGATAATTATCTTTTTTAACTTTTGACTCTAGATATTTATATTGTTGCAAATGAAGAAGGGCAGCAATTTGCATTAAAACTTCACAGACTGGGAAGAACCTCTTTTCGAAATCTGAAAAACAAGCGTGACTACCACAAACACAGACATAACATGTCTTGGCTTTATTTATCTCGTCTCTCTGCCATGAAAGAATTTGCCTACATGAAGGTATTTTTTAAATAATTTTATATTTTTAGCCAAATAATGTATTTACCTGAGAAGCTATACTGACAAACATCAGTCTATTGCCACTGTATGTCCCCAGCTCCAATCCTTATAGATACCTTTAACTTGATGAATTGTTTCTTTTATTTAATTTTCTGGTGATTTCCTTCTGTGTAAAGGTATTTTAAATTGTTATAAATGCATAAAGGCACTCTTCTGCAGTATTACTAAAGTAACCTGAAATAATTAATGATGTAATTGCCTTATAAATGTGTATGTGTGAATATATTATCCAATGCATATTCAATGCAACTATATATAATGGCTATTTCTAATTGAAATGCCAGATGATTGTCATCTGTAGAAACCTTAATGTCTCAAATAAGTTGACTAGTATTTTTCTTTCACATAATAAGAGAAATGTCAATTTAGAAATTTGCATATTAGAAATGGTAAAAATCTTTAATTTTTAACCTTTCACTGCTAATATCAGCATAGATTTGTTAAATATCTTTAGTAATAACCAAATTAATTATATTCAGCAATACTGAAGCCGAAAATAACATTGCCTTCTCATTAGTCTCTCTAGCAGTATTTATTTGTTATGACTTATCTCTACTTTTTGAATTTGAATTATTAAAAGTTGTTTCAGTGTATGACCAGTTTCAGTTTCTTGGGAATTTTAGTGTGGCTAACCTCTTTGAGTAGGTTATTTTAATTCATGTACTTAAATTTTTAGTAATCATTAGGAAAGAATTATTGAGGCATGTAAATAAGTGATAGTGATATACATGTAATGTATTTCATGTCATACTAATAGTTTGTATTCTGTGATAGTCAATAAGTAGGCAATTTGGTATAGAGAGCATAATATTATATATATGTTACATATGTATATTTAATAGAGAGAGAGCATAATATTAAAATAGTGTTGGGTTTTTTCCTCTGGATTTTATATGAAGGTATAGGAGTGATTGTAGTTGTGTATAAATATGCTCCTTAAATGCGTCAATATTTTTTCTTACAAGTGAAAAAGTTTAAGCTATAGTACACAAGCTAGACCACTATGACATATTTTTAAAATTCATCTTATTAATCACTAACAGTAGATTGAGTGAGGGCGGTGTGTTTAACACTATATTAAGTACTAGGGTCGGATGTGGTGAAGAAGTAGATATCAAAGAAATGAGTCTATATCTTAAAGTTGGAGTTTAAAAATCAGATCATATGTTTAGAGAAACTTTTGTAGGGTAGACGAGTCGATGAAGAGATTTCATGAAGTGAAGGAGAGTTAAGTAGAGTCATGAAGTGTGCATAAGATTTGGATGCAAGAAGACAGTAAGTATACAAAAGAGAAGCCAGTATAGGCAAAGATATGAATGTATGTGTGAACCTTTGTGTAGGTGACAGTCACTAATGTGACTATCATACTACTCCAGAGTCCTTATTAGAGAGTGTTAGTAGAATTTGGGCTAGAAAAGATTGAAGAGGATTTTGAAAACTTAAAAAAGGTAGTTTGGGCTGAAATCAATATTTACAGCCATTGTAGATTTTTATTTTGAGGAAAAGATGGATTCATGGATTATCTGAAATAACATTTGATTCAGACTATTACAGTTTACATTTGTCCTGTTAATAGATTTATAGAATATTTTGTGGTCTAAATAAAAAACCAGCAGTCCATGAACAAAAATGTCTAATCTTTTGTATTTAATGTCCCAATATGCCAAAACACAAAGTATTTCCTAAAAATAATTTATTTTCATTTGAATGTTTTACACACACTCCAATAAATGGCAGAAACAAAATAGGGTATATTCTAAGAAACTATAGCTTTTTGAGGGCAAGTACTTCTTCACTAATTTTAACAACACTCACATTGTGAATAATATTTAGCAAATGTTCAATAAATGACTGGCGAAAGTAATTTAAACTGGTTTAAAATTTTATTTATGTACCGCTCATTCTGTAAATTTGCTATACGGAAGTAATCATGTGTTAACTATAATTTTGTAGTGGGTTTTTTCTAGTTGTAGGCAGACACATTTATTGTTTCCCAAAAATTGATGTCCTCTTCATCGGTTTATACCTGTTTTCCTATGCTTTAGGCACTGCATGATAGAAAATTTCCAGTTCCAAAGCCAATTGATTATAATCGCCATGCAGTGGTCATGGAACTCATAAATGGCTATCCTTTGTAAGTATTTGCTATTTTTGAAACTATGGGTCCTTAATAAATCTAGGTTCTGTTCTTATATAAAAACAATTTTTATTAAATGGCATATTGCTCCTGTGAGGTCAGAAATTAATATAAAGCAGTTGACTTGAAAACAAATTAAAAATTCAGTTTCATTCTTAAAACATGGACTTTGTAATCTCTGTTAGTTACTCAATAACATTAACAGACAAGCATGCACCAAACACTATTCTAAGCTCAGCAGTAAATAAAACAAAGCCCCTCTCCTCTGATGGTAGGGGACATGCAATAAATAGCTACATAAAGGAGTACTTGACGTGTGGTAGTAATTGCTATGGATAAAAATAAAGTAAGGAGGGAGATAGAAGTTCTGAGGCAGGTATTGGAGACTGATATTTTACATGGGGTGGTCAGAAAAAGTATCACTAAGAGACAAAATCATGCATATACCCAAGAGAATATTCCAGGCAGAGAGAAAAGCACTGCCTAAGTCCTGGAGTAAGTATACACCTAGATGTTCAGTGACCAGTGAAGAGGCCACGATAGCTGGAACTGAGTGAGTAAGGGCGAAAGTGTAAGTGATAATATGGAAGAGGTGACAAAGAACCAGGTCATTTAGGGTCTGTAAGCCAATATAAGGACTTTTAATATTTATTTAATTTAAATGTATTTGATGTAAAACATTGTATAAATTTAAGGTATATAATGTTGATTTGATACATTCATTTATTGTAACATGATTATAATTTATAGAGGTAGTTTGCACAAAGACTTTATTTTGATTGAGATAAGAAGTCATTGAGGATTTTGAGCTGAGGAGAGACATGATCTGACTAAGGTTTTCAGTTGGATCACTCTGGCTACTGTATTGAGAACAAACTAAAAGGAGACAGTGACAGAATTTAGAAGACAAGTTAGTAGATTACTGTAATAATCCATACAAGAGATGAGGGTCGCTTAAACAATGGTAGACATGAAGATGATAAAAGGTGGTCTGATTCTGGATATATTTTGTAGATGGGGCTAATTTGATTTATTTGGGATTCTGTAACCATGAGAAGGAAGGGCAATTCAAGGATAACCAAGTTGTTTTGGCCTGAATAGTGAATTAATTGGAGAGATAACGTTGCCATTTACAGAAATTGGAAAGACTATAGGATGAGCAGGTTGGAATTTAGAGGGTAATGTAAAATCAGAGATTTGTTTTGGGGCATGATGTTTGAGAAGCCTAGAAATTCAAGAAAGAAGTCTAGATTGAAATCAGTGTGTATATTAGTATTTAAACTTAGGAGCCTAGGTGAGATTTATAAGAATTATTCTCAAAAGGTCCTAGGATTGATCTTTAAGGAGCTCAAAAATTTGCAGGTCTGGGAGATGAAGAACTCTTCAAAAATACTGAGAAGGAATAATCAGTGCAGAAGGAGGGTGGACCAAAGACTTGGTGGGTGTACCAGGAGTCAAGTGAAGAAAGTACTTAAAGGAGTAGTGGGATAAACTAGATGTGGTAAGGACAGAATTGACTACTGGATTAGCAACACAGAAGTCGTTGGTTGGATTGACAAGTTATTTCATTGGGACAGGTGGATGAAAGCTTGTTTGGAATGGGAAGAAAAAAATGGAGAAAGCACATGTAGGGGAGTTTGACTGTAAATATCGAAGAAAGGATATGGTAGTGAAAATTTGAGGCAGAGTGTTACTTTTTTTAATGGGTGAATACTTTACAACATGTTTATATGCTAATGGGGATGAAAAGAAAACTTTTAGACAAGGAATGGAAATGTTATACACACACACAGTAGCTTTCATTAAAATTATCTGAGTAGTAATAGTTTATTTCATACCTAAAATACTTTCAGGTGTCAGATACACCATGTTGAAGATCCTGCATCAGTATATGATGAAGCTATGGAACTAATAGTTAAACTTGCAAATCATGGACTAATTCATGGAGATTTCAATGAATTCAATCTCATTTTGGATAAAGATGATCACATCACCATGATTGATTTTCCACAGATGGTTTCAACTTCTCATCCCAATGCTGAATGGTATATGCTGAAACTAATTCTAGATTTGGGTGTGTTTATGTGATACAAACATTTTATTCATAATTTCTTAACTATGTAATGCTGTCTTTTGGTCAGTAACTCTTGTAATCTAACCGACTTTCAAAACTCAAACTTTCTTAGCCTTGAAACCCTTTATTCAAATAATTTTTTAGGTAGAAGCCCAATTTTTAAAACAGGCTGAATCAGAAGTACGGACATAAGAGGGAACCCTAGTACCCCATCCTTTCTGCCTTCCTCCTTTTTCTCTCTGCTTCGTGGTTACATCCAAGAGACCTTGACCAAGCAGAATTTGATATCTTGATGACCTTAATGAAAGTTGTGTTTTTGAACTGAGCTCAGTTGCCAGACCAGTAATATCAAGTCATGTTTAGCATTTATTTTATTATTAGAAAATAATTCACATCAAACCTTATCCTTTACACAAGAAAGAATCACAGTAAATAAATTACTGTGATTAACCAAGTTGAGAAATTGTACCTTTGGCTTATTTGCTTTCTATGATGCAGTTGATTACAATCAGATTAAGGGTATTTTTTTTCTCCTGTTCCAAGCTATACTATGAAAATCTTCACCTTTTCCCTTACAATAACAGCTGTTAATGCTTACATAATAGAATATATTCATTCTCCAAAGTTTGAATTCAAACTAGTTTGTGTTCGGTGAAGCTCTTCTTCCTTTTGATTTTCACTGAAAAATCTTTACTTATTCTAGAGAAAGAAATGTCATTTAAAAATAAATTTAAGTAATATTTTCAGCAAAACGATACTGATTAGATAATGCCTGGACTTTTGGGGTCAGTATATCTTTGGATGATGACTATCACTATTTTTTTTTTTTTAAATAGAGTGACATAGTCATACAGTGAAGGAAAATCCTGGAACCATTAGAAGTAGAAACAAGACATTTTCTAAGCTTGAGCTGCATTATTCTACAGGGAGACATGAGTTAGCTTGAAAAATATTGTTAATAAAAAAGGGGAAATCTTGAGTTTTTTCACCATAGGAATTAAATGATTTTGATAGTTTATAGTCCTTGTTAATTCCTCTGATTTTAACTTTTTAAAACACACTGGCAACTGATCTGTTTTTTCTTTTCTCTCTTTTAGTAATATCCTTTTTTCTTTCATAAAGAAGTAGGTGTTTCATAACAAATAATAAAGATGTCATTCATTGGCTAATGAGGGAAAAGATGAACAAAGGCTATATCAAAAATGATTCTTGCTTTGCAGGTATTTTGACAGAGATGTTAAATGCATTAGAGATTTCTTCATGAAACGTTTCAGCTATGAAAGTGAACTTTATCCAACCTTTAGTGACATCAGGTTTGTACTCCACATTGCTTAAAATGATAGAACGCTAGATACCTAATTTCACTTTTGTTCAAATTTTGTCTAAAAATTTTTAAGTAGTGACCTTTGACACATCATAATCATTGTTATCATTGCTGTATAACATAAAAAAGTTAAAATACCTGCCTTTGGTTCAGTAAGGCAATGTTACTAAATTTGGGGAAGGAACATCAGTAATTTTTTATAAACTAAAGGACTTTTATTCAATGTTGGGTGCTATGTGAATAGCCCATTTGTAAGGAACCAAACCAATCTCTACTTTTCCTTTATTTCTTTTGTTCAGAAAAGAAGCTGTCTTTAACTGACTCACAAAACATGATTACATGTTCATTCTTAATGCCAAGTTTTCTCATTTATTTTATATACTTAAGATTGTTTCCTGACTTGAGGTAATTTACATAATTTAACACTTTGTGGTCCACTCACGTATTAGTACGTGTTTTTGTCACCAGTATCAGTGGCCACTCACGTATTAATACGTGTTCATCTAGTCTCCAGTTTTTCACGCCATGGTGGATTTATTTGGAACTATCAGGAGCTATTTCTTTGATCGTACTCAGTCTAGCAGCTTTACACATTGTTTTGGTGAAAGTGTAAGGTGTTTTATGAGAGATATTACAGTTTTTTTAATATCCAGTAGTTCAGGAGTTGTGTGTTTTATTGAATGCTTCTACCATTCATGCGGTGGCACAGAAAATGGCCGGCCCCAAGGGCTGGTAAATTTAAAGGGCACCGGCACACAAAGTGTTAAAAGAAATTCTTCGTCCCCTGAGAAGTTAATTTAAGTCAAATATCAACTGAATTTTCACTCACCTTTTTACCAGTGCATTTAGCTTTTACAGCCATACTACTTCATTTTTTAATAGCAATCAGTATGCCTTTTACATTTCTATATTGAGGTAGTTTAATCATAATATTTTAGACAGAGAAGAATCTTTTAAAAATATAAACTATGAAACACATGTGAGCATCATAACTTACCAGAATAATAATATTTATTCATGTCAGATGGATTTTTACCTCTCTGAATTCTAGATATTCTTTTTTCCTAGGAGAGAGGACTCTCTTGATATAGAGGTTTCTGCCAGTGGTTACACAAAGGAAATGCAGGCAGATGATGAACTGCTTCATCCAGTAGGTCCAAATGACAAAAATAATGAAACAGAGGAGGGATCTGAATTCTCATTTTCTGCTGAAGAGATGTCAGAAAAAGCAAAGGTTTATGGATCAGAAAATGGAAGTGAACAGAACTCTGTAGATCAATCCGCTGACTGCCATTACATATCATCTGGAGACCTTGAACAAATAAAGGAAGATGATTTGTCAGAGGAAAATGCTGATGCACACAACTTTAAAATGACTGGATTCAATCAAGCTTTAGACGATATAAAGGGTCAGATTGTTAAAAATAATTCTGTAACTGAATTTTCTGACGAGAAAAAGAAAACTGGAAATGACGTCAGGCAAGATAATCACACAGGTCAAGGAGAAACCCCTGTAGGCTCTGAAGAATATGAAGATGAATGTCCGCATCTGATTCCCTTGTCACTAAACAACGAATCCAGGCCTATCAGGTATAGATTTCTATTGATCGATTTTTGACTTTAATCTGGAGACCTTCATTTCTGGTGAAAGAGTGGTTTTTTGGATTATTCCCAAATGATGTGACAGAGCTATATCCTGCACTTCATATGCAAAATAGAAACAATCCTTGTGTTAAAATTCAGATTATCTGCTACAACTGACCAGATTCTGGACAACCTATTAATTAAATTTTAAACAGTCCTGCTTTAAAATACAAACTGATTACTTTCTTTTTTTTTTTTTTTTTTTTTTTTTTTTTTTTTTTTTTATTCATACAAGCTGGGGTATAGGCCAGAGGCGTGGTGCGGCAAGAGGGTTCACCAGAGACAGAGCAGGTGGCAGAACAGGCAGATCAGAAACACACTGCTGAGGGGAGCAGCGGGCAAGGCAGGAGAGGTCTGCCGCGCCATGTGGGATTCTCCCTGGCCGGGTGTCGAACTCGCGTCGCCGCTGCCAACAGCTCCACAGCGCAGCAATTAACCGCTATACCACCAGGGAGGCCCCAAACTGATTACTTTCAAAGAATATAGGTTCCTTGATAAATTGATCAGGTTTTAGCTAAAGGAGTCATTCCTGTAGTTTTATAATTGTGTATCTAACGTATAGCCCAATAAAGATGTAATAAATACTCTCTATAAAGTATCTGCTTAAAGTGAATTCTCTGTGGTACTGTAAATATTTCCTTATTCACATACAGATAAAAATATATAAAGTTACATAATTTTCTTGTAAGAATTTTTTGCTTATAAATATTAAAATCACCCTCAGCTTAGATTAGCAAAAGATCTGAAATTTAATTTTTTAGATTTGGGATACCTCACCCAGAATCAACCACTATAGTTTAATAAGATTTTTAGTTAAAGGCGCAATATGACAATTAAAATTAAATCAGCAGTACATTTATTTTTACATTTCTCAATACTTGTTCAAGCTCAGGCAACTTTTATCTTTAGAGTTTTACTGTGAAGCAAAACAAGAGAATTTTATTACTTTTTCTTATAGCTTTGTATCGTGAATCTTTGCACTACTACCACTTGAACAATAAACATGTAAAAATTAAAATCAATGGTAGCAGTGTCTCAGTATTTTGAGCATGTAAAAAAATATACATAGGTTATATAGTCTTCTCAACACAGAATAATTTGTTCTGACTCTGAGCACATGTTCAGTAAAGTTTTTATTCAAAATAGGAACATGAAAGAACAAACGCTGTTTAAAAATACAGACTTGAAGAGTTTATATTTTCTGAATTTCTTATGTATTGTATACATTAAAATTTTGAGCAATGTGTAAAATAAGTTAGACCATTTTCATGTTTGCAATCTTTTCTGCCTTCACAGAACAGACTATGTAGACTACTGACTATTCCCATCACATGTATGATGAGAAGCAGATTTGTGTAATTCAGTGAAAGAAGAGAAGAAGATTACTAGAAAACAGGCATATGAATTGTGGGAAAGTGATAAATTTTGATTACTGTAAAGCTCTCTAACATTTTGAAATTTTGATACTATCAGAATACTTAGAAATGAAAATTGTTGATATATTGGTTGAAATTTGTGTATAGTTTTACTTTTTCTTTCACGGAAATTTTAAATAATCTCTGAAGTGTTTTGTCTTTTAAGCTTTACTATCATGAAATTATATAAATTAGTCGGACTTATTTATAAAAATTAACTGGATAAATTATAATTATGTTTTAATTTTAGAGAAGAAGAAAATACGGAAAGTAGTAATCAATGTCGAACAAGAACTCTGAGTGTTACTTCTGTTGGCAGTGTATTAAGCTGTTCAACAATTCCTCCGGTAACTATTCATTCAACAATTTCCAAATGTTTATTAAGTCACTACTGTGGGCAGATTACTGAGCCTTAAGGCACTATGCAGATTACATGTCACAACCATTTGAACCCTGCATATGAATAGTATAAAATTGTAGCAGTATAGATGTAGTGAATAGAAGAGAGAGTGTTTGCTTTTTAACTGGAATGATCCAGGCTTTTAAGGAAAAAGCAACATGTGACTTAGCTTAAATTTGAAAAATGAAACGAGAAATTTAGAACAAAGGGTGACTTTGTCAATTTTCATATGGTCTAATACATGCATTTTAGTGATGAAGAAATGGAGGTCCAGATATGTTACCCATGAAGACAGTTCACAGCTGACATGTGGAAATGCATCAGTTTCACTCGCTAGCTAGTGCTTAGATTTTGAAAGAGAAAATGAGGCACTTTTAAAATTAGATATTGTTGAACATTTGGCAGCCATGGCTAAAAGAATTTCATAAGGAACATTTTCTAGGCAGCGTAATCAAACAAATAGTCTACCTCCAACTAAGGGGCTTTTATGCCAGTCAGCTTCTCTCTAGGCCACCCAAGAGGAAGAATCAGTTTGTTTCCTTTTGTAGGTTGTACAGAGAGATCAAGTTACTTAACTGTAACTGGCGTTTTGGGTTTTTGCCTTTTACTTCAAGGTATTAAGTCGTATACCATGGAAACCAATTTTCAGTGGTAACTTAAAATGAGCAAAAAAAAAAAGGAAAATAACTTTGGAATGTAGAAAAGAGAAAAAATTATTTTGTGGAAAGTAAATTGAAAAGAAAAAGGGACTTTCGTATTTCCTGAATTTCCGATTTCTCCTTTAGATATATTGTCAATAAGTTAAAATGTATGTCTTGTGGTTGGTAATATGGGATATTTACCATGTGAAATAACAATTATCAAAAGCAAGCTAAAAATAACATCTGTTTTTAGAAGTTTGGGGAGCTATACTTGACAATAAATAGTTTGTCAAAGTGCTTTTTATCTGGTATAGTGATGAAAAAATGGCAATTGCATATAAAAAAGATAATTACTAATTCATTTTAACAGTGATAAAAGCTTTTTAAAATAATTTCCCACTGCAAAAACCATACTTACTTTTACCTAGAAAGCGAACAAGTAGTTTTTGTTTTGATTTTTGGGGGTTTATTTTTTTCCATTTTTCCTGATGGACACTAGGTGGCACTGTAGTTATTTGTTAGTCCAAGAATTGTGCTGGATTACTTTGCTATGACTTGTATCCCTATAGGAATTTAATTTCTTCTACTTCATAATTGTTAGCTTGGTATTTTTTTGCTTGTTCATGCAGAACTGTCAATGTTTAGAATTTCAAATTCAAGATCTTTACAAAAATTTGAAAAAAGTATCAGTAATGTAAATAATGTAAGTCTTTGTTTGGTTAAATATCCTTGTCAAAATGGTCAGTTATCAATGATAGTAATTCATGAAATTTTTCCAGGAACTGGTGAAACAGAAGGTGAAACGTCAGTTGACAAAACAACAAAAATCAGCTGTCAGACGTCGACTGCAAAAAGGAGAAGCAAATATATTTACCAAACAGCGGAGAGAAAATATGCAAAATATTAAATCAAGCTTAGAGGCAGCTAGCTTTTGGGGAGAATAACATATCTAAAATCTTGAATAATATCTCTGTATTATTCCAAAAGTTGCATTGATCCCTTTTTAAGCCTCCTTAAAGTCTCTTTTTTGGACCAGGACAATTATTTAAGTAGGTAAATAAACTCTTTCATCTGTAACTTTGACTCATTCATTGTTTCTTCTAAAGAATAATTGTAATAATTCTTCTAAAGCAATCCAATGTTCCAAGTAATTACATGACCAGTAAATCTGCTAAAATTTATCTTTAAAAATAATTTTTATTAGGAACATCTGATATTTTTTAAAATCTGAATATTACTACCCTTTTTTTGTATCTCTACCAAAAAGAGATTACTTAATTTGAAATATCAGTTTTTCCACTTCTAAAGGAAACAACCTTACGCAAGTCCTATTTCTCTTCTGTCTAGTTTTCTTACTGTTAAAATTTGTGACTATTTGGTAAGCTTGTTATGAAGATAATAAGAGAATGATCAGAAATGACTTATAACAATGCCCCAGCCTGCTGTAAGCAGCCAGTAAAATTTAGAAATTAGAATAATAATTATATTTATCTTTTCTGAAAGTTTTGCTGACAAATTGATTGCTATGTTTTTTTTTTTTAACCATATACATAATTTTATTTTCTGCTACTTATATTAATAATGTGGTCATAGGAACAGGAATTTGAGTCCCATCAGGATTTTTCAGTTGCCAGTTTTCATGAAAGCCTGAACCATGAGTAGAAGAAGAGTTAAAGGTTAAGGGAGGTAGAAGGGACAAGAAATGAAATGTCCTATTATTCCTAGCTGAGTAGGTCCAGAATATGTTCATTTCAGCAGGAACACATAACTTTCTGAGTAAGGAAAAATAAAATACAACGTGGTTCCATCCTCCAAGACTTTATAATCCAGTGAGAGGTGATGATAGGTGCCTAAGTATATACCTGAAAGTATCAAGTTTTTTCAGCATTTGGAAAAGCAGAACAGTAAAGGATCTGTGAAAAATCACCACCAGATGGCAGTGTCACCCCATGGTATTCTAAATCACTTGGCGTTTGTAATTAGATCTGCCAGGGGAAATAACAGAGGTTTTTCCAAGGCAGATAAAGACAGCATATTTCCTTTCACCCTCTCAAAATTAATTCTACTGACAATTTGCAGGACCTATCACTACCTAATAAATTCACATTAAAAATGCAGGTGTGAGAAAATGCCAAATCCAATGCCCCTGAAAATTATACCAATTTTGGAAATATATAGCTTTGAATTTTAGGTATATTTATAAACTCAGATACTCATTTCTTATAATGCCTACTTTAAAACATTTTGATAATGGCTTAATAGGCCCACAAATTGTTTATTTTGGAATATATTTTCTTATTTCAGAGTGTCAAAGTATTTGGAAAGGAAACTGACTTCATTCTACTCAGCTTTACTCATTGGACACTTTTGGGTACTTGCTGTATGTATGTGAAAAGCGTAGTACTGTTCGAGGACTTAAAAAAGCAAATCTCAACTTGATGTCTTAAGATTTCTTGTGGGTCATAGAACAAGTTATTCAAATGTACATATCTAAGCAAATTATTTAGATTACAAAAAAAGGTGTAACCTTTTAGGGTAATGATTAGTGCTAACTACTAAAGATTTAGTAATAAATAATCTGGTAAGGGTTTAATTTTTCTGAATTACATTCTTGGTATTCAAAGGAAAGGGTATTAACTGAAGGACTAGTACAACTGAAGATAATCATTCTTTTAGCCAAGTACTCAGTTCATTTTCTGACAACATACAGTTGCCAGTTAACTCAGCATATAAACCTGCTGCCCTGCATTCACTTCCCCAGGATGGCAGGATTAGTTCAGTAAGTTCTCAGGGAGAGCACATCCCCTGAGGCAGAGGATCATTTCATTGTCACAGATTCAGTACCCTTGGGGGATGAAGGCTCACTCTATTCATTGTTCTTCATCCCTTGAAATATCTCCCCTATGGCCCTCCCTGGTGATGCAAGGGGTTAAGTCTCAGCACTATGACACTATCTGAAGCCATTCTCAGTCACTGCAGCAGGAGTGACATGGGTTCCAACCCAGCCAGAGAGCTTCCCACATGGTGCAACAGACCTCTGTCTCACCCACTGCTCCCCTCAGCATGTATTTCAGTAGATCTGCCTGTTCTGCTCCCCACTTTGTCTCTGGTGAATCCTCTCACCCCCCCCCCCCACACACACACACCTCTGTCCTACACCCCAGCTCTTGTATGCATAAATAAATAAATAAATCTTAAAAAAAAAAAAAAGAACGTCTCCTTAGAGTGCATCAGGCCATATATTCATTTGACCCTGATTTGCTTTCTGAAGTACTACAACCATCTTATGCAACTGTATAGGGCTGAGGAAGAGATCAATTCAGGATTCAGGATAGCCATGAGTGACACATTTATAACCAGGACTGTGGAAGAAACTCCAAAGCCTTTACAATATTTGCAGAGACTGGTATCGTTTCATTTTAAAGACAAATTTTTCTTCTACCTTAATATTGTAAATAATGTTGACATTGAAACTGGTATTTTATATAACATTTAAAATCGGATTATTGTCGACTTAGTTCCATAAATAGGAGCATGTCTAATAATGCAAATAACACATATTAATGGGAATGTATATCACAACATGCTTCTATTTTAAAAAACCACTTTAACTAAATGAATTATTTTTAAATGCTTACTATAAACTTTCAGTGGGTATAGGAGGCTTGACTTAATTTAGGAAGAAAAAGTACATGTTGACACATCAGTTTCCAATTGTTTGATATCATATAAATGATATCAGGAGGGAGTACACGAATTTTTAAGAGAATTTATGCTAACTGAAAGTTTCCTCTATTTGGACAGACAAGAGTAAAGACCCAACAATTACAGGGTAGACTATACTAAGGAGCCTGGCGTCATTGAGACATGCTGAGAAAATTCCAAGTACAGTGGATGAGTAGGAGGCCAGAGTGATTTGGTGAATTTTGGAGACAGAGGAGGATTTGTTTGAATAGGTAGACTAAAAAAAGAGTTTGTAAAGAGGAAATCACACATAAAATCTGGAAGCCAGAAATGAATGTAGAACCCTCATTATGCTTTATTTGGGAAAACAGTGTTTGTTGAGCAAAGGACCAAACTAAAGATGAATTTGAATTTTCTTTAAGTTCAACTTGACTTATCAGGAAAAGGAATAATTGGAGGTTTTTAAGCAGGGCAATAATTTGACTTTAAAAGGAGGAAAGGCTAGAACAAAGGGAACTTTGCCAGTGGTAGAATAAATTGAAGGGATCTAGAAAGAATATTAGTCTGCTTCTACAGCATCCTAAGTATTACGGTTAAGACAACTGGAATCAAATATCATGTAAGAATTTAGGGATTCTTTATCATCTTGTTTTTATTTTAGGGATAAGTAAATACCTTTAAGTGTAAAATTGCTTGCCCAAAGTCATATTGAGTGAGTAAGTTTGAGGGTGTGTAGAGGAAAGCTTTGTGTTGAGCCCATGGTGTCTTCTACAAACTAATTAGGGACCATGAACTTTAACTTGTCTTTCTTTACTGAAGAGGTATGAGAGGAGAGTTCTCACAATCTCACAAGAGGTCCAAGTTTTGAGTCCTATACTACAGGACTTTTAGAAAAAGTCCTATACTACAGCCCCTTTTAGAAAACAATGACTTTTCCATAACTCTTTTCATTTCACAGACCCAAGAAAACCCATGTCCATATGATGAGGAAATATAACTTAAAAAAAGGTTAGAACCAGACTCACACAAGGAGATGGGGGTAGGAAAGATTAGCATAGCCATTACCCCAACTATACCAAGACCTAGATCACAAAAGCAGACCCAGGCAGGTATCAGACTGCAGTGAGGAGTGTCAGGAGCATAGACCAGGGGTAAAGATATGGAGATTGAGCCTCTTGTAGCATCTCCCCTCCCTGTCAGATCCTATTAGATACATTCAAAATCAACAGCAAACTACTCCTGAAGGGAGTAGAGGACTCCTGACTGAGAGGACTATATCAGTGCTGTCTCTGCAATAGCTCAGGGCAGCCATCTTTCTGCCTGCCTTTGCCTATGCAGGTGTCCCTTTTCACCAACTCTGTCCCTTTGCAGGGCAGCAGCCTTCCTGCCTGCCTGTGACCTGTACCATGCCGGGTCATCACTGACCTCCCTCAGCAAAGGCAGCTCTTCTCAGGGCTGCCCGCCTGCCTGCAGCCATGCAGGCCTCTCAGCAAACCTGTCCCTTTCAGGGCAGCTCTTCCTGCCCACTTCTGTCTATTCAAGTGTCCTTTACTTCCCTGTCCCTTTCACTAATAAACCTATTCTTTTAAGTATATCTAACATCTCTGTGTCATGGAGAAACTCTCTGTGTGCCGCAGAAGGGGAGCTCTGGTGAAACTGATACTGGGCAGAAGGACTTCAAAATTGGCCAAAGGCGCTGCCCAAATTACTTACCAGTCACTATCTTGGTTCTGCACCCACGCACACAATTGCAAGACTATTCAGGCTTAGGGGACAATAACAGTGGGATTTATTTAACAAACAGGGAAAAACAAATAATTATTGAGGCCAGAATATGGCCGTATACCTTCCTTAAAGCAATGTCCAGTCCTTTTAAGTCCCAAAGAAATAATAGCATCTTCCTACCACTGCTGACATGGAGCTCCTCTTCCAAACAGTAGGCCACGTTTCCAAAATGGCGTCTTCCTGCTTTTGCAGACACACAACAGCCAGACTGTAGGCCAGGTTCCAACTCACAAGGATGACACAGAACACAATCGGAGATGCTCCCGGAACTGTCGTGGTGCCCCAGCACAGCACCAGGCCAACAACGCTGCAAACAGCATCTACAGCAGCCACACCGCTCAACAGACTGCACTCACACATTTTGGAAGGCACCCACTTCAGGCCTCTGCCTTCTTCCGTTGGCTGCAGTAAAAACAAAACTGGGAGCAGTTTCCATCACTCGGCTACTTGCAAAGCCTCCAAAGTCACTGGCCCCAAAGTCACTGAAGATTCCAAAAATGCTCAATCCAAAACTCTACATCCTGATGGCTGCTGCTTCTTTTCCTACATCATGGCAACTGCTGCTTCTCTCTATATCATGGCAAATGATTCTCCTTCTTCAGTCCCTTTTATTTCACATCAGAACCTCCACCCCAAGCTGCAAAACCTTTTAGCATTTTTCCCTGGGGCTATTCATTCTCATCAGCAACCCCCTCCAGGGGACGCCACCTTTACCTGACTTTGGACTCAGCCCAGTTACAAAACCTTTCCCAGAGTAAACCCAAGGACCCCACTCTCAAAACCCATCAACTCCAAAAACAACATCACATACATCAAAGCCCTAAGTGGAACTTTTCCTATTTTTCATGGGCATGTGGGATGGGAGCAGGATGGTGTTGGAGAAGTTCTTTTTCCCCAACTTTAAGATTACTTTAAGATTACATTGAGAAGATCAGAAGAATTTACTACCCTCTAACCTGGTCTTTCTCCCATTTTCAATTTGTGGGGAGAAAAAAGACCCAACCCTCTTCTTATAGATTCTTCTTTCTCCTTTAAACAAATTTTGAAAAGAAATTAGGTTTCTTCTGTGTCAGCAGGATGCATGCTAAATGCAGTGCTCTCGTGGTGATTACATAGGAAGTAAAATGGAAACTAGTTTACAGTGTGAAATGGATGGGCACAAGGCTTTTATCTTAATGTAAGCATATCCAGAAATGTGGCCTGAATTGAATTAAGAGTATACTAATGATGCAGTCTTTACAGGAAGCTTCATCTAAAATATATGGAACTGTGAAATTACTGGCTTGCTTGAACCCAATATCTCCATCAGCTGGCCTCCGGTTTAAGTCATTTGTTTATAACCAATAAACAATCTTCCTGGACTTGTTTTAATCTAATAATAATTTTTTTCATAGTGTAGATTTTCATTCTTTATCTACTCACTAATATTGCGAAGATTTCAACATCCCATTCAACTCATATGCCCAGAAATGTTACTTTAACTAAGCAGAAAAGGTAGTTCTGATTAGTCCATGGAGACTGGGTGTGTATCTCCTTCACAGCAAGTCAAATGAGAGTAACTCAGTCTCAGCCAGAGTTCCCACGCCTCTCAGGATCAATCCGATCACTTGATAGCCACAATTTGTGTAAAGCTTTCTCTTGTTACCCAACAAAATAAATTCCTGTCCTGGATAGGGAGGTAGTGAAAGGGGGGAGAATTTTGTGGTAAAATTCAAGGAGACAGGTATAAATTATTAGATACATTTTTTGTTGTTGCTGCTGTTTTTTAAAGATTTATTTATGCATACAAGTACTGGGGTGTAGGCCAGAGGTGTGGGGTGGTGAGAGGATTCACCAGAGACAGAGTGGTGAGCAGCACAGGCAGACTGAAGTACACTGCTGAGGGGAGCAGTGGGCAAGACAGGAGAGGTCTGCTGTGCCATGTGGGAAGTTCCCTGGCCCGGGATCGCACTCATGATGCAATGGCTGCGGATAGCTTCATAGTGCTGAGACTTAACCTGTTGCGCCACCAGGGAGGCCAAATTAGATAAATGTTTATGAAAACATTGCAAAGGTTGCTGGCTAAAGACACTCCAAAGTCAAAACAACAACAACAGAAAAAACATCCCTTTCAAAATACATACATATTATGCTAGAAGTCAGCCAGTTTCAGTTAAGGTAATCAGTTCAGCTTTCACAAAACACTTATCTAATGACTGAAGAAGAGTTTGATGTCCTTATCTCTAGTCTTACATATCTGAGCATCCAAATTCTCCCACCTTTAAATGACTGAGTTTATCCTGGAAGTGTAAACCCATGAACTAACAAAGCCTCCCACCAGGATCTCTTTTGCCTCTAAAGTATTTCTTAAAGAATCAGTGTTATTTCCCTTGGAGATCAAATACCAATACAGGGCTAAATAACTGGGTGCATAAAACAATCCAAGATGACATGGGACTCTCAGGTAAAGGGGTCAATTGCATGGTAGAAAATAGAAACTAGGCTTTTGGTAGCCATCATAATGTAGTTACAATGCTGTATACCTGAGCTCTATGTAGTGGCATAAACCAATATTAGTTCATTAAAATTTTTTTTAAAAATCTACTCCCCCTGAAAAGAAAAAGAGTAGGGAAAAAAAAAGATAATATGGACACATTCAGGATGTTAGAGACAGAGAGAGGGGCATGTGTTTGTGTATCTTAGATAAATGGGGGATTTGCTTTCACTGTGTTTTATGTGTAAGTGTTAATTCTGCTCAGGAAAGCATAAGGGGCATTTTACTAGTGACTTATCTGGCATGGGGGGAATTATTTCAGAAAAGCGTTTTTCATAATTTTCTAGGAAAGTGAAACATATTCCTTTTATCTCTAAATTTCCTATTTGGGTGTGTATCTCCTCCACAGCAAGTCCTAATTATCTCAAAGTTTGTTATTTGTTCATGTAATTCAACAGATTAACACTTATTGATGATTTCCAAACTGTAGTGAAATACCAATGAACAAATGTCCAAGATCAAATTCTTCTATGTTGCCTGTGATTTTAAATTTCTTTTGTCTAATGATCTGAAGTTGCCTTTCTAATTGGCCCTCTCTTTAAATACATTGATTAAAACATCTCTTTGGTCCCTTCTTAGTTGAGAGTAAACAAAGTAACAATGAGCAACCATTCCATTCCCTTGACTTGTTCCTTCCCTGTCAAGAGTTGATGTTACCCAGCCATTTATTCCTCCTGCTGGTCTCTTCCTATTTGAGGCTAAACAAAGCTGACACTAAACAGTCATTAGTCAGTCATTACCTCTGTAAATTCCATTTCTTCTTGGCCCTTTTCCCTCCTGCAAATGCCCCAGGCACACAGCTCTGGCCCTTCCCATTCCCCCTACTCAACTCCCATTGGAATCTAGAAGGACCTGATTTCAGTCATTTCCCATTGTTTTTATAAACTGTTTGCTCTCTCTTTAAATCCATTTAATTACATGACTCCAATTCCCTTTCTTTTATTTACTTGATCTTAAATTATACATTTTTAAGAATTGAGGCATTAGCAAGTGAATGAAGAAATTATTTCAGGAAAAATAACCTTCCCAAATCTCAATCAATATCTGTTCCCTTCCTCAGTCCAGTGATTCTCTAGAGATGATTATAAATTGGTTATATATTCATTGGTTCAGGCCCAATTAGTGAAGATTTATTCTTTGGAGTCCACATGCCTTGCTTTGAAAGCTTTCAAGACTGGAGTCTTAACAATTTCACGGCAGCCTTCCCTCAATTATTCCTCTCTTGCTTTACCTACCCTGACCTCATCTGAACATAGCAGATTATGTTGTGGGGAGTCCAAGAGGATGTTGGAGTCTCCTCCCTCTTTTGTTTTGTTTTTGTTTTAACAGAAGTAATTTTACCTCCTTTTTATTTTTTTAAAGATTTTATTTATTTACGCATATAAGAAGAACTGGGGTCTAGGGCAGAGAGGTTGGGGGGAGGGAGGTGAGAGGATTCACCAGAATGGGGAGCCAAACAGGCAGATCTACTGAGATACATTGCAGAGAGCAGCAGCGGCAAGACAGGAGAGGTCTGCTGCGCCATGTAGGTTAGCTCCCTGGCCAGGAATCAAACTTGTGCTGCAGTGGCTGGCAATAGCTTAATAGCGCTGAGACTTTAATCCCTGCACCACCAGGGAGGCTCTCCTTCCTCTTTTTGGCTAAAGATGATCCTTTGATGCATTGATTATGTTTTCTAACAATCTGGATTTTATTTCAATTGGTAACTCCCACCTCTTTACCATTTGTGTGCCTGTAACAAACTATTTAACAACAAAAATGTTACCAGGATGATAATGTCAGAGAAGTCATTGATATAGACATTTTTGTCTCATTGTGCATGAGATGGTACAAAATACTCATCTTGATTTCTCATGTTCTCAGAGATCTCTGTACTCTGGGGGCTTGGACTGTGTGCTATTACATGAGACTTCCTCTTTTACCACAGATCACTGAATATGTGAGTTTGGATGCCATTTCCCCAAACTCTATACTTGGTAGTAGTCTGACCAGATTTGTGAAAACATCATTTTGTCTTTCACCATAATCATCTGCCATTGTTTCAATTCTTTAATTTTGCTGGTAGTATTTGCCTCAGGTGGTTGTGGTTGACAGTGAAATCTAACATGTGAACTACAGAATCTGTACTAAAATAAGCACATGGCACAGGGGCTTTTCAGGCTCTCCCATTTCTACATCAAAGAGAGAATAGTGAGAAACCACCTAGTTGTTTTTCTAGACCAAAAGACTTCAAAAAGGAGAAGTCTTTGTGGGCAGAGAGGGAAAAAATACATAAGCAAAGGTTTTAGCAAACTTCTACTGAAAGATTAAGCTTAATGGGAACGAAGAAACGGTGTACTATTCAAATGTGAGCTTGTAAAAGTCACTTTTCTAGAATTCTCTTTTCATTTCTTAAAGCATAATTAAAGATTATATTATTTTTATGAAATTATCTTGGAAAACCAGTCTTTGGGGTTTCTAAGAAGATGCTCAGTTTGCCACATTTATAAAGCTCTTGTGGGGGTTGAAAATCAGTTTTCTTGAAACATTTTACCTTTCATTTTCATTACTGGCATTGGTGTGAGCATAGTTGTATTCATCCTATTATTTTGTGTCTCTTGTATTAATAAATGGACATGAAACTGTAGGAATACATGTGACTTTTTTGAAGACCAGTTCAGCTTTTAGCAAACAAATGTATGCCTATCCAAAAGGCTAGAAAAGTTTTGATAACATCTGTGTTCATTTGCAATATAATCACAGGATTGTAGAAGCTAGATCTGAAAGAAACCATCCAGTTCAACCCCCTAGTTTCATAGGTGAGGACTCTGAGCCCAGAGGAGACAAGTGACTTCCTCTAAGCTATATAGATAACAAAAACTGAATTTCAAGTCTTACTAATTCCAAATTCAGTGTTCCCTACACCACTCTACCACAGTCAAAATGTAAGCGGACTGAGTCAAAGTCCAGTAAACTGGCACCCCTACAGGGGTTTACTGTTAAAGGTGAATTGCAGCCAGGTGATCTGAAGCCCCGCCAGGTGGGCTTCGTGAGACCTGGGACAGGAAGGCGAGGTCTAGGAGATTTAAATAGGACCCCCAAAGGAAGAGAGAGACAGACGCCATTATGTGAAATTAAAGAAAAGGTCGTTATGAGGAGAGTCAGTAGCCCGTCACGATATGGGAATGAAGATTTAGGGCCAGAGGCTTTGGAGGCTTTGTAAGTAGGCGAAGAAAAAAGGCAAACGCGCAAAGCGGGTGCCTTTTTAAAATTCAGGAGTGCGGTCTGTTGGGCCGTCTGGCCGCTGTAGCTGCTGTGTGCAGTTTTGTTAGCCTGATGCTGTGCTGAAGCATCACGGAAGTTTTAGAAGCATTTTTAGTTGTGTCCTGTATTGTCCTCGAAAGTTGGAATCTGGCCTGCAGTCTGATTGGTACACATCAGAAAGAAGACGCCATTGGGATGAGAAACCTTCATCAACATAAGAAAGAAGACTCTGGTTTAAAATCGTGGCCTATTGTCTGGAAGGCAAGTTTTATTTCAACAGTGGCAGGAACATGCCATCTTTGTTACTTTTCTGGGACTTAAAGGACTGGACATTATCTTAAGTGAACACGTCATCTTTATTACCTTTTTGGAACTTAAGAACCTGGACATTATTTTAAGTAAGGTAAACGGCCATATGTTAACTTTAGTAGCTTTTGTTTTACCTCTGTTAATTTTAGTAATGTTTTGCCTTTCCCTGTTTGTTAAATAAATCCCAATTTTTTCCCCTAAACCTGAGTAGTTTTATAAATGTGCACGCAGTTGCAGAACCAAGATAGTGACCGGTAACAACTGAGGCACTGCCTTTGTCTAAATTTAAAAAGGCCTCATTTTCCCGGTATCAAAAATATTTTTATGTACTACTCAAATTAAATTTAAAACCATATAAATGTCCATTTTTTTCTGTGTTTTATATTATCAGCCTCAGGCCTCCCTGGTGGCACAAGGGGTTAAGTCTCAACACTATGAAGCTATCAGCAGCCACTGCAGCAGGAGTTCAATCCCTGGCCAGGGAGTTGACCCATAGGGCACAGCAGACCTCTCCTGTCTCGCCTGATGTTCCCCTCAACAGTGTATTTCAGTCAATCTGCCTGTTCTACTCCCACTCTGTCTCTGGTGAATCCTCTCACCCGCCCCCCTTACCTCTGGCCTACACCCCAGTTCTTATATGCATAAATAAATAAGTCTTAAAAAAATAAAAATATGTGTGTGTGTGTGTATACACACAGCTGTGTATATACAGTGTGTATATATGTGTATGTATATATATATATATATAAATCAGCTTTACTCCTTTGAAAATTCTATATTACTTTTCCTGTTTCTCTAACAGAAATCTTAAAATCTTGGCTTCCAATTCAGTATCATACAGAAAGTACTTGCATTCATTTGTAATTTGTGACCAATCAATATATAATAGTTTCTGTCCATAGAACATCTAGTTTCTGTTTTAAATGATAAACTCTTAGATAACAAGGACACAGACAATTTTCCATTCTGAACATCCCATGAAAGCACACTTTAGGACCCTAAATAAGTATCTTAACATGAAGCGCTACTCCTGTCAAGTTCTTTTTTACAGCATTATCTGCACTGCAGCATCTGTGTGTCTCTGTTGTGTGTGGCATACACTCCGTGTGAGTGCTTGCTAAGTGTGGTCATTATAATAGGAATTATTATTACAGCTCTGTTCCTTCTGTTTCCTTTTATTAAGCTCACCCTCCTACCAACGAGCTGGAGAAGCTTATCACATGGAAAACATTTATTTTTATATAGTCTTTAGAGGACTGGTTTCAGTTAATCTCATAATACAACATAATTATGGAATCTGGAATTTGGAAAGAATCTCTTGTGCCTACCCTTGAACAATATTTTTCGTAAAAATAAAGACGTTCTCAGGAACCCTTCCACATAGGTTAGTCATTAAATCAGTTCTTTTGTCTCTGGTAGAATCTTATTACTGCAATGGACTCCCATGACTTGTATTTCTGTCTCCTGCGGAAAAACATTTTACATTATTGTGAGTTGTGTAGGACATTGCTAAAAAAGGAATGTTTTCTTAAGGTCTTTTACCAGCTACCTATATTCTTTTGGCAAGTATATTTTCGCTTCTTCTGAAATGTTTAACTGAAAGAATATCATAAAATGAAATGCGTGAATGATATCAGAATTAAAGTCAATCTTGGGAAAGATTTGTCTTGAAGAGTAAATTGGGAAACAAATACCCCCAGGCAAGCTGTAAGTGCACCGGATTTGACTTGCTGATAACCCTCAAATATGACTATGGTGGTGGTGGGGGGGGGTTACAACCAGGTTCTCAAAAAGATGCTTCTGAATTCAAATAGAAGTGACCATTTGATACCTGCCTGCACAGTTTTTATAGTGCTTTGCCAAGGAAGAATTAAGGTACACTGATTCTGAGCCTGAAGTCCAGAGCTGGAAACTCCTTTGTTATTAAGGAAATTTCCTTGAGAAACGACCTTCTTGATTCTAGATAGTTGGGGGCAGCACAGTTGAAACTATGGGACCAGAAGAAATAGCCACGTCAGAGAGCTGCACACCATTCAGGCAAAATCTGGTTGGAGAGGAAAGCTGTTCCATGATCCTGGCGCTTCCCCAGCTAGCCTGTAGGTGGGTGTGTTTCACAGAAGGAAGCAATGGGAACGCGCCTGTCAGCCAGCCTTTAGAGCTAATTAGCTCAGCATACAACAAAGATAAGTAAGCCTGGGAGGAGGGGCCCCTGAGGGGTCTTTAGATTCTGGGAAATGTCTGATTGGCAGATGTTAAAAGGGATTCTTTGGTAATCCTGTGCATCAATGAGCTGCACAAATTCAGTCCAGGACAGCAAGAATTCAGGCATGAGGACACTGTGCAGCAAGCGCACACAGGCAGACCCAAGATGGACAGAACCTTGGAGTCCCTGAGACATATCATTGCCCAAGTCTTGCCTCACAGAGACCCGGCTCTAGTCTTCAAAGACTGTAAGTACTGAAAGGGAAAAAGTTGTTTTTTTTTTTTTTTTTTTACTCTTTTAGAAAATAGCCCTAAACGCCTAGTCACATCCTATTTAAGTATGATTTCTCCTAAATCTCTGTAGTCGTGTGCTGTGGTCAGAGCGATATTTAACTTGTTCCTGACTTTGGTCAGAAGAATGATTTCATTTCACCTATGGGTATTAGTCGCTGGGTTATTTTGTCAGTGATACAACTTGCTAACCATTTAGAAGTCTCGCCTAAAATATAAGGCTCGTTTTAGATGTAGTGAACTTTTCCAGATGCTGATTTACGTAAAGCAAGGCTGATTGGTACCAAGATTAAAACTAAAAATAACTGGAGTATGATAATAATATTTATCTATATATGTTAACCTGTTTAATCTATTAATATTGACTCTATTAAACCAAGTATTATGTTTGTCTGAAAATTTTTGTTGCAAACAAAAATTAACAATAAATTACCACTGAGCATTTGAATCTTGATAACAAATTATAATACTTCAGTAAAATGTCAATAAAATAAGATAGATGTCTTTCCTCTTCAGCAAGACTCTCCCCACATTCCCCAAGAAATCTAAATGTCTACGGCAAAGTTATTTCAAAACCTTTTTTTAATGACTATGAAAAATAATTCAATCACGCTTTCCAATTCTAACAATACTATTAAACCATTTGTCATGTAACTTTGTTTCTGGAACCAATTTGATTTCCTGCTGCTGCAAAACAGACTATCTTCAAGTTGTATCTTATCTACAGTGGGTTTCGTATTACAAAGGGCTTCTGAAATAGAACTTTGCTATGGAAGTGCCCAAAAGGTAAAATGCATATGGAATTTTTTTTTTTACTTCAATAGGTTACAGGTTTCTTTGTGGATTTTGTTATGTTTGTCTCCATCAAACATCAATGGTTTGCCTTCTGATTGCTGAATAATGTTAGTTTCCAGATGTCCCTTTGGTTTATATTTCTCATATGTGTGATGAAGAAAGAAATGTTAGACCATTTTATTCTATTTTTTTTTCTTAGAAATTAAATTGTAACCAATCTGTTCTCTCAGGCATAAAGTAAAAATTCCTCTTTCTCTCTCTCCCCCTCCTCCTCTCTCTCTCTCTCTCTCTCTCTCTCTCTCTCTCTCTCTCTCTCTCTCTCTCTCTCT